>JTDE01021613.1:3704-20596 GCA_014338405.1 Paragonimus skrjabini miyazakii | reverse complement strand
CTTCTCACTGTGACTTCCGATCCGTGTTAATATAAGGCTGGGGAAACCCTGGGCGTACGAACCCTGGAGCTAGCATCACGAAAAACCTATGGGTCGGATTTTTTTTCCGCTCTCTCACGGGACTGGTTCCGATCACGTGACACTAATGTTCGTCTCGTGATCTGGATGCATTTAGAGTACTTCTAGCACTCACATTCATCGGTTATTTTCATTCTTTCACACACACGCTTGCCGTTGTGCATTGCTTCATCAATCTTTAACCGCCTTCTCCCTTTTCAATCCGTGAACAGTTTGTGAAGTAGGAGGCAACCGAAATCTACCTACTCATCAGGATACATGCTGTCAAGCCAGCGTTGAAGATTCTAAACCGGAGACTGGTGTAAGTGAAGCTTGATTAGGATCGTTATTGTGAATGTTCGCCTGTTTGGTTATCATACTGTCAAAGAAATTTTATCAGTGCCATTCAGGCTACTAGATCATCACATGAGTTCAAAGAAGTGTCGGTTCTTCGGGGCTACACTCGTCAGACCATCTACCTGCATGACCATTTACCGCAGCCGTATATGGGCGAGTATAAGGTTAATTGTGCGCATACATGACATGGTATCTTTAAAAAGTTATCCACAGGTATGCTGAAGTTAAGTAATCTTCAGTTTACTGCTAAACTGCTTCGTTACTCTGAGCTGGAGGATGTGGCAAATTAATTATTCCTTTCTTTTTCTGCCTCTCACTGATATTGTCCGTAGCTGGGACGTAAAAAATATCGACGGCTACGCAATGAACGTCGTCGACAAGCCAAGGCTGCACTAACGCAAGCCTCCAAAAAGACAAAACGGGTTGACTGCTGTATGCAGGCAGTTCCGGAAGATCATCTGTTGTGGTTGTGGTGCCTGTAGCACATTCCTCCGGAAGCACAATGCGGTCACGAGGCGATTTGTCGACCGGGTGTGAAACAGAAGGAAAAAGAGCGAGAGTTGAAGGTTCGTCTGGCTCAACGCAAAGCAGATGTTGAAACCCGACGTCGCCAGCGCCTGGGTTTACAACCGTTGATCGCTCATCTTCATCATTAGTAAGTGAACTTACATACACTCAACTCATTTGCCCAAATTAGTCAAGCCGAGAGGCCTACATGTGATCTCGCCTATTAGTCGCATAAAATGAATTGATAGTAAGCATTTCGAGTTAACAGTTTGCTTAACACAACCCAAAGATGAAACTTCACATGAAGCACACAGGAAGAAAACGCCTGCTTGTAAGAGGAAGTAAGCCAATCTGACAAGTTTGTTGTCAGGGCGTCCGCGTCGTCACTGCTTCTAAAGCACGTACCTGACAATTACCACTCCCTTCAACACCAAAATTCCGTCCGGATAGGTGTAAACACCCGTGGCGCTCATGAGGCATCCTATATGAAGGTAGTGCCTTAATATGGGTCCTGTGCTCCTGATGAGCGACAGTGAAATATCAGCATCTATCATTTATGTCACTTCCATCCGTTTTTCTTCTTCTGAGACACATTAAGCGGTCTACTAGTATTGGGCCATAACCGAGACACATTGGTCTACCACAGATCGGTGGAGATTGACTTAAGAGAACACGGGTGATTTGAAAACCACGTTAATAAAACAAGTACGACCAACCTATTGCTCACTTGTTCCAACTCAAACACACAATGTAGATCAAATATTACCGATTCCATTTGGCTATCAGAGTTTAGGGCATGGGCAATGCCAACGAAGTGGGAAAATCATGCAGCCGCCTTCATCAGTTTTAACCAAGTTGACCAATTCATTCAGCTAATCCCAGTCAGCGGTATTAGGGAATTTTAGTCTGGGGATGTTATGAGCTCCTTCCAGCAATCGTCCGTGGAAACCAGTTCCTCGTGGTCACAAAATGGATCGAAACAGCCGTGATACCCAATCGGTGAGCAGGCTTGGTGGATAGGACTGTGATGGAATACAGCAGTGGATATCATGAAATACCACGAAGCATATTGAAGGATACAAGTCTCTGCTTCGAAAGCCAGAAGTTACGAAATTGACTGGAGAGCTTAGAAAACAATGAAAGTTCACAAAACACCATATCACACATTATCAAACGAAATGACAAGAAAAAATAGCACAACCAAAAGATGTTTGGAGGCAAAAGGAGATAGCTGGGGAGAAAGATTACCATTAATTCCGCTCTTCGCCACAAAAAACAATGACGAACTCGCCGCTCGAACTTATATCTGGACGAATGTCACGTTTGTTGGTTGATCAGAAAATTAGCTTATGGGGAGATTAACGAATGAATGTGCGTAAGTTAATAGAATCCTGGTAATGAGCGAACTAAAACCCCACTATTGCGTGGAAACCTGTCAAACAACAGCCAATTGTAAAGTTAATCGGTTGACGTCCTGTGTTCGAACTTGTTCAAAGGTTAAGTAAAGAAACCAACGAAGTCTGGATGCATCAGGACCGGCATCCGAGAGAGACCTATGTGTGGTAGTGGAACGTCGCGGCTCCTGGAGTCGTTAGTACACTTTGCTGAAAACATCAGTAGTCACGACAAGCAGACAGTCATTGCACACCAAATGTGATCAGATTTGTGCCTAATGAGTATAATATCAGAATCTAAAACAGTTCGATTGGAAAATAATACTCGTAGGAAAGCCACAAAGGCAGATAATTATATTCCAAAGAATTAATTAAAAATACACGTTGAATAAGGCGTGACACCCGAAGTCCGCATAGTTCGGTGAATTCATATATTAATCTGCCAGACAGATTTAACACTAGACAAAAAAGAACAGCTTCCGGAGAATCATAAGACTTAGCTGAGAAACGAGATTAAGCTTTGTCTCAAAACGTATTGTGGTGCATTATCAAACCGAAAGTGCGAATATTCCAATACTACGCGGAATACCTCAACGCGAGGGGGAGGTATATCCAAATGCCCACAGCCAACGGATTTCGGACAACCCCAGCGACCGGACGAGCCATTCCTCAACGAAATCGGACCAACGGACGAGGAATGGCAGGCGGAAATCCTCACGGCAGAAGGCGTCGATCACATATATAAACTGGACAGAAGCGTACACGGCGTGTGAGCGGACACCGGGGCTGTTGTAGGCCGGAAGTTTGACTCATAAACGCAAGCATGCGCGTAGCATGGCAACAAGCGAGTTGGGCAATAAAGGTTGTGCTTTGCTAGACGCATTTTCGCCCTAATATGTTCATCATTCCATATTTACGTTTCAGCCTGCACGTATTACGCGCGCACTGGCAGACCGTCCTTAAGGCCTAAGCAGCCAATGGACGAGCGTACGTATTGACACTTGCCAGCATGTCGTCACAGTCCAAACAGAGTGTTACTGAAATCCGAGTACAGTTAACATCTTGAAAAGGGCGAACAAAAGAACGCAAGATATTCTTTTCAATAACACTGTGTTCGCTTCTCAACAGCTACTACGATAAACATAATGCAACCTTCCATGGACCTTCCACAAAATGCTTATGCTTCAATCGACGGAGATAGGAACGCAGAAGCATTACATCTCTCTTACACAAGCCTGTGAACGTAAGGTGGATGGGTATGGGTGACGACAGCATGTTTGATCGTGGTAACTTCACGACTACCTGGACAGAATGTCGTGATGATAATGCAACATTACAATCAAAGTTCAACAATTATGTTTTCAGCTTGGTTACTGAGGAGACGACACCGGAGAGCATTAGCATCCAGTGAAGACAGTATGACACTTATCATCAATTCCAACACAATTCGTGGGTGTGACTGCATTTGCAAAAGCAGGTAAGTCAGTTGAATCCGATGGAAATGGGAACACGCACAACTGAGAACATTATTAGGTGGCCAACGGCTTCTACAAACGAAAACGTCTTCAACACCATCATAACAAAGTCAATGCAATTGTAGTCTTCTACATAAGGCATCACAAATATTCATATCATTTTAAATGTGCAGAGGCCGTGACAGTCCGCTGAACAAACCCCACGTCTGTGCGTGCACAAATTTCAGAATACTCTCTGCTTCTTAGCTTCGTTATAATATCTTTTGTTTCGTTCTATTCCATACTCACTTGTGCCCTCGTACCACAATAACTGGAGATTCAGTTTGAATCTTGCCGTTAGAAATGAATTAGTCCCATCAAGCTGACCCTGAACTTTCACCATTTAATCCTTGATCGTGTTTTAAGAGTTTTACGCCACACAAACGTTTGAGGAAGGTCGACAGTGGTATTGTAGCGAAAACGCGTCCAATAAAGCACAATCTTTATTGCCCAACTCGCTTTTGTCATGCTACGCGCGCGCTCGCGTTTATGAGTCAGAATTCTAGTCCACAACACTCCGAGGTTTCTGCTCACGCGTCGTGTGCACTTCTGCATGGTTTATGTGGGTAATCGGTGCCTTCTATCCGGGGGTTTTCCGCCTTCCGATCTTCGTCCATTAGTCCGATTCCATTGAGCGACCGCTCGTCCGGTCGCTCGTGTTGTTCTCCATCTAGCCACAGTGGGCTTTGATCGTATTCCACGATGATGTCAAGATATTCCCCCGAGTGTTGGAATAATCGAGCCTTCGATTTGGTCGTCCATTCTATTTTGCCTGCCATGTCTCGCCCGTTGGTCCGATCCGGTCGAGCGATGACTCATCCGACTGTCCCCGTTGTCCGTCATCCGAGCGTTGAGGGTTTGTGGGCGTGCCTCCTCCCGCGTTGAGGCATTCCGCCGAGTATTTGAATACTCGCCCCTCCGGCCTGACAATCCTCCACAGTATGACACCATCGTGCACATGGGCTGAGAACAGGATGTCTTTGTAACATTTTAATGCATCCGCCCAATATAAATAAATCGAGCTGTGTTGTAGTAGTAATTGATGGAAAGTGATGGAACTTTCCCCGTAAATCGCAGCTTATTTTCCAGCACTTCCCGCTTCAGCAGCATTCGGGAAATCCTGGACTATCACTAGTCTCATCAGATACATCGACTGAGATAACACACCCAATCAAGTGAATCCTTGTAACGGCTAAAATGCTTCAACAAGCTGTGAACTGCGAAATGGTTTTTCCACCTTATGAACGTGAATACCGCATAAAGAACACGAAGTTCGCTAGGCAAATTCATTGATCACGCGAAACGAACCTGTTACCTCTGATATGTGTCTGGTCAGAGCTAAGTGCCTAACGGTCGATAAAGCTAGGCCTTGATTGATTAGTGTACAGTTATTTTCCCCGGTTGACTCATTGAGTAGCACAGCCAACACGGCAAGTGTTTATCTGTTTTATTCTCAAGTGTTGCATGCTTGCGATTGGAAAGAGTGTGTTTATTGAATTCATCTTGCGAACTTTGCGTGTATGACATTAAAACGGGGCAGTATCGAAAAGTTTAATTTGCAACTGAGGATACAATCAACAAACACCGGTATTCCACCAAAACCACATTGTGGTCAATAGAAACCAATTAGAACCACTACAGTAGTTACACTGCTGTGAACGTCTACCCTTAAAGAGCCAATATGCAAAAAACAATGAAAAACATGATCTCACCCACAAATGCATGAACGTCTGTCATGTTTTGGCAATAATTGTTCGAGATCAAACCGTAAGCAATCTCGTCTCTCAACCGATCTGTTGTAATTTTCAGACGCCTACTTAACCAGTCGTTGTATGTCCATTTGGTCATCTCCAAAAATTCCGGACGCAACGCTTCAAGTAAACGGGCGGGTGTTGTGAACCCATTGTTCTCATCTTGTAGTTTATATATACTGCCGAAGGGAAAAATGGATATGAAATCGTTAACTCTGGAACACATTAATTTTGAAGCTGAAATAGCTGTGCTCTTGGATAAGTTTGAAATTAACACGGGGAGACGTAGACGATGCTCTTCCGTAGAAACATTTCGACCGCCACTGAGAACTGTGTTATGTGGTCTATGGTGCATTTATTGGTGAAAATGAGGAACGGATCAAAAGAACAACGAAACTTAACAGAAATATAATGAAATCAGCAAAAGTCAGAGAGAATCATAATGAAATTCCGACTTTGAATTTGAAACCTGTCGAAAGACATTTCATTAAGAAAGGCTGAAATATCTGAAAGAAAGTAACTTATTTCCTAGCTGAAATTACTCAAGTCCGTGCCGAGTAGGTTCTAGAACGACTGAAACAAGTTGTGTGATTTTTATTCTCACTTCTGGTTAAGAACAACGCGACTATGAACATCACCGTTTGGAAACGCTTCCCGGTGTGATAGTATGCTGTAGTCAATGGCGTGCTTGCATCCGAAGGGTTGTTCATTCCTTCATATAATTATTACGGAAGAATCTACTTTATTGACTGGTATGGTATCATGTTAGTTCATTTCGCTGCTGTTGATATTAACAAGAGATCACGGAATATTACCAACAGGCACGGCTCAAAGCTGAGATTCTGTGAGTATATGAACCAGTACCGTTGTGTATAGTTTTTTTTTACTTTCCCCGTAAAAATGGTACCCGTAGCTATTCTCCTTATTGACCATCCCTTATCATATTAACTTAGATCCTACCATGGAAGATTGACCATAATTTAACCTTTGAGAGATAAGTTCGTTTTCACATTGATCCCCACAGATATGATAGTCAACTGCCGGAGTAGGAACGCGTCCACTCCTACGCCTCGGTGTTTCCCTATGTCGGATTTAGGTTGAATGTGGGATGTGTAAATAAAGCCACAAGTGGTGTAGCCCAGGTCATTAGTGAAGTAAGTACATAGTGGTCACTGTGATAAGCTAATCTGAAATTTAGAGTCATTGCGTTCCAGATACAGAACTGTTGTAGCTGGATCTACGGCCTACGAGCGCGTAAACAGATAACAGAATAACGGTTAATGAAACGGCGTATAACGGAACGACGGTCAACGGAAATCAACAACGGACTACAGAATATACACGACTAAATAATAACTTCCCGCTCAATCCAACCACCGGAGAATAAAGTGTGAATGTACAGAAAAGAGTGGCCTTCAGGCATAGTCCCCTTTTATGTCACTCAGTCCGAACACCTCACGGCCACAAACTAAGTCATATTTACAGGGTTTGTGACCAACTAGAAAACAATGTCAGAATGTGGACCAGACAAAGATCCAGACAGTGATGCCCCAATTAAAAGATGATCGTGTCGGTAGGGTGACACAAATTGGTACAAAGAAGCGTGTGAAGGGCGAAGTGGCACATGACCGTGCCGACTGTGAAGGTCACTTCGAACAGTAAGGAGTAAGGCCTTTCCAAAGGCAAATAAAACAGTATTTTTGGGGAATTGGATTCTTCCACGACAAAACTCACTTAACGGAACTTTTCGCAAGTGGCTTTTGAGGCACGAATTTCGACAAAAAATCGTACTTAATTCAGATCTTCCAACTGACCTACAACTCACAAATTATCACCGATATAACACGAGTGGCACGACACTTGAGGTTGGATACTTGTCACCGTTAAACGGATTTTTTTGAATTAGAATAAATAACCCCACTAACTTATACAACCGCGTTTCCTACTGATAGTGTGATTACCATGAAAATCATGTCTGTTCATTAAACACTCAAATATTTATTGTGAAGTGTTGTGTCCACCACGTTCATATCTCAACTAACAATAAGGTGAGGGCTGACGACGTCAGGTAGACATTTTGGTGTATAACGCATAACCCATAATTGTCTTCAACAAAGAGCCACCATGCTCACAATGGGATCGAAAATTTTACCTCCGGGTCTCAGATTACGTGAGACATAAAGCAAGCCCCTCAACTTCTTTCGGCTCGAAAAGTCGTCTTTCCTACTCAGCGTTATAGTTCATGGGACTTTGGATACCTTCTCGAGGGATTAGCTGAACAGCAACGGGTGACAGCATCACGTGGCCTACCTTCGGATACTCAAGTTGGCGATTGTCAGTGAGTTAGGTAAGACATCCTGAAAGCAACAATGACACCGGTTCGCCGTTTTGGTCTGTGATTTGCATTTGCAGAGAGACAAATACCTACAAACACAACCAGCTTAAATGGCAAAGTGCCTAAAGGCACCTGAGAAATTTATCTAAATGGGTAGACGAGTCTGTTGGGATAGTTTATTCGGTGTGCTCAATTATCAAACAACGAAAAACTGTGGCAGTATTTGTACTTCTTTATCACACATGATATCGCAGTAGTAACAACGTTTGATCTAATAGAAGGATGCACAGCTTTTCAGCACATGTTTATACCAAACGTCAATGAGACTTGCACTGCATATGCTGTTTGATGTTCTACCTATTCGGAACAGACAATTTTGATTTGCGTATATATGTGTTGTTGAAGCCACGCAGACTTCAATGGCTCGGACCTGTTTTGCAGCTGTCACTCCATCGTCAGCTGTGCCTCTCAAATTGTCCGTTTGATGGCCGATGGACGACATGTAACATGAGTTCGATAGACCAACAGTTTGTTCGCAGAAGTTTTGTTCAGTAGGTTGTCACCAGTTTTCTGGTTGGACCTCAAAAAAGGCTACTCATCCGGTATATTTAACCTCCTAAAGTGTCGCACCCTTCGGGCAATCAAAAAGTGTTACTGTTGGGGATGTGCGACTTTTGATAATAAATATTGCTGGGACCGCTTATAAGTAGTATGTAATTTAACGGAAAATTTTATGGACTGGATAAATTTATAAAGTTAATGAATAGCAGCAATAATTTAGTTTTAAATATTAAAATGACTGAAGAATATACTCCTTAGAACGGCTAGGTGGTTCAAATATGCAATTCGTCTGAATCAGTGAATTGTGTAAGTCGCATGCGGCATTCCATGTTCAAAATGACTTAACAAATACACAATCATACGGGCATTCACATAAAATGTCTATCAGTTGATGCACTGCCTATGGATAAAAAAGTAAACCAACCAGAGCAATGGAAGACGCCACATATAAGTGAGCCACACAGGCAGTCCAAGAAACTGGACCAAATAACACATACACATGCTCCATTGAAGTTCATTTCCATTTGTGATCGGTTGCTTTCAACTAGTTGTAATAAATATGCAAAAATGCATGCCGTCGCAGATTGGCTGTATATATATATATATGCATGAAAATTCAGAATACTGTCTGTGCATGATAATAGCAACCCACCGAGAAAAATCCTTCATCATTGAACCGGTGTACCACCTAAGCCGAATAAACTGAGTACCATATCTCCAAAGCAAGCGAAGAGGCACCAGCATGGATGGACCACCGAGGGTAGAGAAGGTCAAACCACCCTGACCATTGTAGAACAGAGGACGATCGTCCGGTTTGCTCTCATCTTTGATCTCCAAACCTGTTCCAAACAGACAACGGGATAGCTAACCAATAGCAAAAAAGAAAACCTTATATGTGTTTTCTCATGTCACGGAAATTACATTTGATCGAGGTACGACTGACAGACTTTGTTCGTACTACTTCCGCGTAAACAGTGTAAGTATGTACTACTGATCTCCCACCAGGTCGGAGTAAAATTATACATCTGAATCTGTTGATACGAACCACCCAATGCAGAAATCACCAAGTTTCATGCTGAGTGAAGGCGGTCAGATGGAGTTTAGTTGACATGGCAACCACTATCTACCAATTGCCGCTGGACATTCTCAGTGAAATTGAGTCAACATTGTTCATAAGACACAATATCAACTTGTCCCGACAAACATATTTAAAATGTTCCCGCACCTTGATTGGTCAGCTCCATCTTGATAAAGTTAAGCAAAAACTCAGTGGTACGGACAATTCTGACCCAGTCACGTTCCGGTTTTTGTGCTTCAAGGAAAATGGGTAGCTGCTTTCTGGCTAACAGAATAAGTGGAGATACCTTGTGTATTTCACAAGTGTTGTGAGCCAAGAGCGCGGATGGCACAAGGATTGAGAAAGCAACACGGGTTAAGCGTTTAAACAGAATCACAAACAAAAACACTAATTTGCACGCGACACTAGGTCCCAGACCGTCTCCGTTGTCACAGACGCCAATGCTCAGTTCCTTTACATAGCAAGGGCAATTTTGAGCGATGTTACACTCCGATGTTTCTTCCTGCATTTTTTCTGCGGCTTGTTCGATGTCAAAATATATGCTCTGGTCCTACTACTGAAAAGCCGTAGTGTGAGTAGTATATTACGATCGCTGATCCTCATTACGCAAGTATTATATACACCTAAACAGAACATCAGTGAGTAAATATTTCTGAGCATAGCATCTTCTAGTAAACTTATTATAGGATCAGAATTTCGGAAGTTAGTGACGAAACAGATACAATGCCAGAGGCCATCGTCGTTTAAATTAGGGGTTATCAATGGGAACCACATGGGCCAAGGTGATTTACTGAAGAGGTATTGAGATAAACGGTAGAACCAGAACCATGTCGTTAACTGAGTGGTCCACCCTGGATGGATAGTTTTAAGCCATATACAAAATACTAGATAATATCAAAAAAAAAATTGCCAGTCTTTTTCTGCACAGTGAGAGAACATGGCAACATCTTTAGGTTACAGACAGCTTGAAGAGTGGAACATTATTGTTACGAGTGATAGTTTGTTTATCGGGAGAGTTCAGCTAGCTGAGCAAACAGTTTCAAAGAAAAACTGTAACCTTATAACATGCAACTAAATCATCAATGTTTTCTGTGAAACTCCCAAGCTATTCTGGAAAAACATGAAATTTCACCAGTTAATACCATTACTCCATCTGGCGGGTGTTCACAAGGAATTCCATCAGGATAGTCTGCATGTCACACAGTTGACTCATCTGTTCTGTAGATACGAACACGTGTTGTGCTGTTAAATTTCAGCGTTCCATTGAAAATGGAGGTTCCACATTGTACGTTTGATTAATTTGAGGTCAAAGTTATTGAAAATGATATAACAAACAAAGAGTGTCTGAAAGACATCTGAAAGTTGATTCACAACTGCTAAACGGAACTTCCAGGTAAGCAGGGTTGTTTTAGTTGGATGTTAATGACTCCGCAAAAATGCCCGATTTCCCAATTCCAATGTCACTGAAGCCAATTATTCCCACGCTACCAAAAGTCTTCAACCGTCTTGATATTGCAAACAGAAGTGATGTTCATTTATCATCAACAACATTGCGATCAGTACTCCGTAAGCTTGATAGTTTATGCTACATACAAGGATCTCAATAAATAAGAGGACATCCATTTTGACAGTAGTTTTGGCATTATGCTACCTGTGAAGTAGTTAAACCAAAAATATTACAAGTGTTTTTATACGCAGATGCTTCCTTATGAGTAGACATTGTGGTTGATGTATCATCACTGTATTATGTACCTATCGGTGACTTTGAGGTGTAGGAGTCCCCGTAGATGACTGAAAGCGGAACTTGGTCAGCGGACAAAAAGAATGTGATCCACTGATATAAATCAACATTTCATCTGATTCCAGTCCGAATGCCAACACAGTGTCATCGAAATTCTGAGCCGCATTACCTACATACATCATATGCTACTTATTCAACAAACACAGAACGTTCAGTGATCAGAAAATAAGATCGACCACTAGCTGACTAAACAACGTGATCCTCTCTCATCCCATTTCTTTTGTCAATCCAGTAGTTGTCTAATTTTTAATTGTCTGTCTAAACACTCAGTCAGCCAGAGTGAGGAAGAATGTTTGTTGAAATTATGGCGCAATCCAAAGCAGTAGCATAAATCTCCGCAAAAAGTGTCACGTGACGAAACACCACAACAAATCTCGTAGAAGATGTAACAACATGATATTACTAGTGTTTATATGAAAATGACTGAAAACGCATAATATAACCAAGTTAGAATGTTTGTTCGGGGCTTAAAGTATGCCGTTTATTCTGTGCCTATGGAAGTTGCCAGGGTTTAACAAAGTTTTTTGCGGGGAAACTGCCTGTTAACAAGTCCCATTTCATCGTGTGTTACAAAAGCAAATCAATGACTCACCAAACTGCTTCGCGAACTTGCACATATACAAATTGCTTGTATGGAATATGCTGGCGCCTGTCTCACACTGCTGCCCAACGAACTGCACTGCTCTGATGCGACCCCCAACACGCCCAGTCTGTTCGAATAGTGTGAGTCCAACCTGTGAACCAAAGAGCTGGCGTAAATAGTATGCTGCGGTTGCCCCACCCATACCGCCTCCGATGATGGCTGAGAAATATGGGCAAAACAGGATCCGGATGGTCAGTAACATGAATATACTTGCAGTGTTTGAAGCATGCGAATAAAACAGTTCTTGGTGAAAGTCTGTAGTTATCGTCGGCTACTTGCTTAAATTCCAAGCACCTATCGTTCTGTTTGCCATTGCTTTCGTCTACTTTATCACCTGAGGTGGATCAAAACTCTAAATGACCCGATAGTATTCGGACTTAACGTGTAATCCTTATCGAACAAAATGTGAACAGCCGAACATCCAGGCGATATGATCGGCGCATGTGTAGTGATGTGACCTGCGGTGTTGGCGCACGGCATTCCGACAACTTGCTGGTACGATTTTGGTGCGCATCTATATTCGAGCCATTCTGGCCATCGTACGAGACCAGGTAAGGCTAAACTTCATACATGTGACTGATTGGGTACTGAACGTCGTTGTCGTGGTAAGACGAACGCGAACACAGGAACCCACTGCATTCTCATGAGAATGCCGTCTGAAAATTTTGAACAGCCAACACATGGCAGGTAACACCGATGATTCTGATTACAGTGCGCCGGAAAAATGGCTCACATGCTGAACGATTTGTTTAACTATCCACTTATTTTTTCTGTAAGGATATCCCGTCTTGTGTGGGCCACAACTATGATGGATGTTAGTGTGTCACGGCCAGTAGAGCATGCAGGCATACAATAATGGGCCCACGCATACGCACGTGAGTCTTACTTATCGGGCTTAGATTCGGCACTTGCCCATTGCTTAAAGGTCGACCATGGCTGGTCACGTTTTGCCATGCCCGCTCCGATCAGCCAGTCTAACACAACTGGCACACATACTTAACATTCCGGGCAAATTGCATACCTTGAACTAAGTGGCGTTTGTCAACTGCCTACTGGTAAGTTTGGGTGGAGATGGCAGAGTTATCAACCATTTGGGGGGCAACTCTGTTATCTAAACGAATGTACCGTTTGTTACAAATGGTTTCGTATGTCTGTCGTGCTGACTTGTTGTAGATTGCTGAAGTTGCTTGGAGGAGGCACGCTTTTTCTTCCTAACGCGCTTGCGTTTGATAGTGGCCATCTGGAAACGTTCGTTATTCACACTCGAACTGTATAACATCATACTTGCATATCCCTTGAACTTATTTTTGAAACTAGTGTCAGTTACCTATCTCACCGTAATTTGGATTCAGTTGTATTAGTGAACGTACTTCGCGTTAACTCTAGGCCACTTTGCAAAGATCTTGTATAGCTCCGTAACTTTGGCTCTTCCTCGCCCGTGCACTTTAACATGAGGGATATATTTTCTTCAGTATCGTTTGAAATCCGACTGTCACGGCAACAGTTTTAAATTTTTCCGAACATTTACTTGGAGCTGTTCAGATTAGCGAATCGTCTCGACCGACGTGTTTGGTTGCACGGACTAAGTGCAAATCAGCGGTAAAGATGAATCCAAGCCAAAGTTGAATCTGTCAGGCAGCTCCAACACGCCTTCACAAGCGATACGTGTGCTCGTATTGCAGTAACCTTGGTCCTCTTTCGCGGTTGATCAGCGTGGCAACGTCGGTTACCCTGATTTCTATCGCATCATACTCATACGGTATGGCGTTGGTGGCATTCGGCCTACAGCATGTTAACTGAAGGGAACAGTTACCGTACCTGCATGTTATAAGGACCTAGCAACAAAATCCGGAGTCCGAACCAAAAGGCAGACATGGCTCAGCTGCGGATGACAAGTCGGAATATTTGATTTTGCTATATTCCCACCGAAGCCCAGATCAATGAACAAGTCTTCTAACTGAGTCGAGTGGGCAAACGGGCACAACACACCGCAGTGGAAGGGTGTGGGCATATGCGCATTTCCAGTCACTCAGCCTAATCGGCCCAGTGCACCAGTCATCACGATCCAAGATCGATAACATCTGGCTGCTGACACTTGGTAGGCAATGGTGAACCGGCAACCAGTATGTGCCGGGGAGGGCAAATAGATAAAGTAAAAAGACCATACTTCCCTAACGGATTGTGCTATCACAATAAATTTTCCATCAAATGATGGATAATAAAAAGTTGCGTTCAGCAACCAGACAGATTTACAGATTACTGAAACGTTGGTCGAAAGCCAACAACTTTCCAATAGAATCTGAGGTACGTTATGCTGTGTTTTTATATTTATTGCGCCATTTGTGTACTCTGACATGACGTTTTATAGCCATGCTGCCAAAACGATGAATCGCTAAGCCTTTCTCAGTTTTGTGGCCTTGTTATTGAGTCGTGTAGTCCCAATTCTTGTCTTATTTGACCATTTTATCCATGATGAAAGCAACTTACTGCGGTGTGTACAATGTTGCCAACATTGAGGTGCTTTGTGCCCTGGAAACACGCATTGTTTTGAAAAATGCCGTACGCAAATTGATCTGGACTAAATATCATGCCGGGACCAGATCACACTTGCGGACCCGCACTAATGATGACAATGTGTCGTTTTAAAGAAACAACGACCAGTGGGTCGACAAGCGGGTATATACCGTCCAGCATGCTTCCACTGTGGGAAACCTTATCCAGCGTTGCTGACATGCTCAAACCACATTTGCAATCAGCAGGCGGTTAAACGAGGCGTTCATTGTCTCTATGATTGCACACGTTGAGCTAGCCCGATGCGCGTGATGCGCCTGTATGCATCTGTCGGTCAATTTTCAATCGATCGTGAACCAGTGGGAAACAGGAGTAGCTTACAGTCCACAAATAGCGTTCCAAGGAGGGTGTCGGGGCAGCTGCGCACTTGATCGGAACGAAACCTCTGATCAACTGGAACGATTCGTTTAAGTCGATCCATAGAGTTGTGGGGCTCAAACAAAGTAGGTTACAGAGGCTATTGTAATCCGCTTACACACATCCCGTTATGCGCACGAAAACGTATGGTCAGAACACTAAAACTCCTTTGGACATGCATCAATAACCTGAACAGATCTGTTATATGGGCGTGTCAATTTTCTAACAAACGTTTGCGACCCACATGATTGATGTTACACAACTAGACCTCACGAGTCTGATGAGCTTAACATTAAAGATTACCATGCCTTCCCTCGACGAAGCTACATAAATGCGTTATATTTAGCATGATGGTGAAGCGCCGAAAATAAGCCTGTTTGCTACGCGTTTCTTCCCATAACTGACGTTTTTTAGACAATGACATAATAGGTGACTTCCTGGACAGTGGTTCGTATCGCATACTCATGCTTAGTTGTCAGGCCATTCAATAATTATCACTCCTTAACAAACTCAAAAGTCTATGAATTACTCTGTCCGCCAGATAGGTAGATGAACAGGACAAGCACTGATCAGGACAGATTCATTATCGTTAGAAGAATTAGTCTAGACGACCGTACATGCTCAGTATTATTCACAGACGATAGCGTCAAGATGTTACACAGTGAACATCACGTCTTGCTCACTTTGTAGTTGGCAACACAATGGTTAATCCGGTTGCATTAAAGGGGTTAATATCATCGTTGGGAGGACGGTCAGCACGTGACTTTGAGCGCAAAAGTTTTTCCAGCATGTCCACTTTTAGCAAGAGTAAATGGAAATCTTGGCTGAGGCGATGTATGAGGGCTGTTTGGATTAGTTGCTTATAACAGCGACAAGTTTAGCAGTGTTTACTTGACTGATGGATGAAATGTGGTACCGGACGTTTCAATGAGGTTTATCCAACTGGACGTGATTTGCGCTTAATAGGTTAAGCTTTGCTTCAGCTACAGACTACAAAACTCCGACTGAACTAACTGGGTGTGAAAATTAATTGCACTAAGCACGTGACGCCCACGAATAGGTTTCCGTTTGCCGACACAATAAGTCGGTTTTAAGGTAGTTTTACGGACCCATAAGTTGTCCGATAAGTTGGCCAGTCTGAAGTGGTCATGTGATAAGTCCACGCGGATTCTCGGCCTGTCGACAAAAAAAGGTTGCTTGAAGAGTGTTTTCCGTATGGGCTTACTGTTGACAATGTGCGAACTGGATGAAATAAGGTTGGTATAAGATTGAAATGCGCACAAAAGCTGAACAGTTGTTTTATCGCTTTTTTATTCGGGTTGTGTTAGCAGAGAACGTATCGACTCCTGATTCTGTTAGAATCCTGCTTCTATGTTGTGAGCCTGAGCTTCATGACTGAAGAGCAATCGTGTGCTAGCCATCGCCCATTTCGCATGCTTCGATAATAGGTCTGCGTGTTCCGAATCTGATGCGAGTGTACTTGTGTCTGCCAGCCATGTATGCAAGAGAACTAATAAAAATGTTCTCACAAACTGGTTCACTATCACATTACGGCTCGAAGTCTACCACGACCTCAAAGCTCACTCCTACGGGACGTGAGATCCACAGACAGGCCTAAGCACTCGCAACCCCCTACCTGACAGAGGAACCAATACGGCCCGCAGTCTGATGAATTAGAAGGAATAGGGTCAGATGATCTGTGTTCCACTTTGACTGCTAACCTCGCTCTCATTAAGCAAAACCGTTGACACCCCTCGAATAACCCGTACAACTTCCTCGATCAAAGTTGCCAGTGTGAAGTGCTCTAATTAAGATTGGTTGTCCATTTCGGTTAGTTGGGCCAATCACGTTCTTGCCGTCACGTCTAGGATCCTAACGTGGACATTCTAATACACCAAAGTGAATTGCTTCAACATGTAATGGGACATCTTGTGGTCAAAATGGACACAGATGTGTAAAAAAGATA
>JTDE01021610.1:47435-84006 GCA_014338405.1 Paragonimus skrjabini miyazakii | reverse complement strand
AGAAAGGTGATCTACTCGCTAATCCGCCGTGAGCAAGATTTCGATCAGGTTCGAATGTACACATTATCCAGTGTATCACTTAAGACTGTGAGTGAGCGGCAATGTCGAACATCTCGCATTTTGGTTATGATATAGTGATAACCCGGCAATCGGAGAAACCTTATCAATAGTAAAGAAACTAATCATCTGTTGGTTGAAATGTCAAAACTGCTGAGAAGTTCGGACGCGAACAAACGTACTCCTTCGTTCATCATGTATATCCATCAAGGAAGTAGGTTCTGAACAAAAACTGAAAACCGTTCGATCGTCCAGTGACGATGTAACCGCCGTAGTACGTCAGTCCATCGCAAGAAACAGGCTACGTCTCAGCATGCAGTTTATGACCTTGGACCGACAAGAACTCAAGCACCTGGGAGAGTTTATGTTTTTAGATTCTCAGTGCACGCCCGTTGTATTCATGGACTAGTTGTCAATTGTTTGAGTCAATAAAACACTTCACTATCGCGCACCTTGCTTTGTACTTTCAAATGGTCGTCGGTATCGTGATCTATCCGTGACGGCATCCATTGTAACACCCTAGTAGAACCAGATTTACTGGAATTTCTCTATCGTTTAATACTTTTTTCAACCTACATCGGATCTGAATCCATTATGGAAAATTACTGAGTCATTGTAAATAACTTTGTAACAATGTTCATTCATTTCTTTTGTTCCTCTACATACCCCAATTCAACAGATCCGATCACAGTTCATTTAAGTAAATCCATGAGTTATTTACCAAGGCATCGGCGTTCAGAAAAGACCTCATCTTGAGAGACTGAAATATTGATGTCACAGAGACAAAGTTTTACGACACAGTTTATCAGCGACGGCAAAAAATCGAATAAGCATCAAACGGAGACCATCTGGACGAGTCATAGCAACATAAACATTAGAGCTGAAACGCGAGAGCGTCCTGTCGTCACAAATTGTAACCTTTGTGTATGGACAACAGCGAACGTAAAGGACGAAATTTCGTAAACAATACTCCATAAATAAAGTGAGCTGAAGACCTAGAATCAGGGACGTTGAGTGAGAAAATCGCAATCAGATGTGGATAGTGTTAAGCTCAGAACAGTTCAGCTGTCAGAGTCACAATCAGCAGGTTAAAAGTTTGGTGTTTCAACCCGATGATCGGAACCTCGCCATCAATGGGGTTATCAGTTGAAAATGACGAAAGGGTTATTGTCCATTGAGATTATTGAGCTGTCGTGGCGAATTTGCATATAACGGCCACTAGCGTGAGTACAGCAGTGACCAACATGAAGGCTGGCATTCAACTCTCGATCTTCGTCAGAAAACACTACCAATTATCTCTCTGTGAAACCCAAACGTTCAACAGGGTCAAGCCATTGGTATAAAAGCCTTCGTTCTTCACAATCCCGTCATGCAACGCAGTTTTTAGCCCGACCGAGGATGTGTGAAAGACGCACAACAGAGAGACTGATGAGTTAAAGCTTATAAAACGCACCTGTGTCATTGACGTTTTCGAAGACAAGCCGGCGTACCACCATAAAAACACCAGTGATCCAACGTTGAAACTTTTGACAAAGAGTAGGGTTACCATTTAGACGGTCCCTGCTTTGATTCCAGCTTAGCGCAAACCGTAGTTAACTATAGTTTGAAGTCCATAAATACTGCCTTCAACCAAACATTCCTTGATGTCATTTAGTGAACGTGCTCGTGCTATTCAGATAGAACAGGCAAACATGAAATGCAGACAAACTTTAACATTAGTCGTTGATTGTCACAAGAATGATTGCAAATCTAACCAGTGGACCAATTAGGCAATCTGTGAGTTCGTTTGCAACTAAAAAGATTTACGTCACGATTCCAGGTACAGTGTTGCACTTAACTTGAATTCACACAAAGAGCAGAGTTGTATAGAAGTTCTATTCTGATAAAGAAATAATCGATAACATGAAATGATCAGACAAAAACAGTTATGAAGATAAATGACAGTGATGGAACTATACACAAGCAAGCTGACTATGTCTACGAGTGAGTTTTGGGAACAATCAATCCACGCATCATGTCCATGGAATTGCCATCTGGATGCAGAGAGAACTCGGTTCCGTTCGTTGTGTCACGGACGCGCAAATAACCAAAATCATCCACGCCAATCACAACACAATTAATCGGCGTCTTGTCCAATGAGTGTACTTGAACCGACTGATTGCTGAATAAGTGGAGAAAAGAAAACCAAAGATGGAAATTGGTGGAACGTTTGGATATGAGTGTGAAAAAGTTGGTTGAACAGACATGTGACATCGGTGTAGTTTATGGCTGGAGAACAACTTAGAACTTGATCAAAAAACAAGTAAATATCAGAAAAATGTCTACCTGAACATGTCCAACATTCTTTCCTGCAGATTCAGTCAACAGCAGTTCAGTTTGTTTAATACATGCGAAGAAGTTGCTTTTAACAGAAAGCCACAAGATTCGAAGCAAGTTTAACAATAATGTGATTCGGGGATAGTTACACTGCCCGCCTCCTTAAAGATGACGACGGTGTATGGAAGTATACCTTTCATTTAGTTCAACTGAGCCGTTATACCGCAGAAGTTTGAAACAATAACGCGCCCGTAAGAGTTTGGCAAAAAGCTGCGTGTGATGTTTTATGCAGAATTATGTTTACCGCTCTCGTTAGTTACATTAAGTGGACCATGATACACAACCCGGTAAACGAGAATAAATTGGTACGTGAAGAATGCATCACCGAAATGCGCTGAGGATAGCGAACGGAGAAATGATCACATTAAACACAATTCGATTAGACAGCAATGAAATCCACAATACAAATGGGCCAAATAAGAAACCCCGAATGTAGACAATGGCAAACCTACAACAACAAAATCGTAAGGATGTGGAGGACGAACAACTAGTTAAGAGATACCAGTTCAAATAGTGTGGTGCGATGCGTTATGACACTAACTTGTGCTTCTGCTACGGCATACCATTTGCTGAAGCGCGTCGCCATCTGGGATAACGTTCTTAACCACCGATTTAACTGACCACGACAAGCTACACCTACTAACTCAAAGGAATAGCCAGGGTCCTATTTTACGTGACCATGTCGTTGTGGTCACCTCAATAAATAAGGGCCGGTGTGTTAAACGTTCAGGTGGCATGCGGAGTACGTGACCCGACTATCACAGACTGCGCAACATAACAATATAACTAACTGATCGCGCATCCGAGCGGTTCGAAATACGCGTTAGCAAACAACCACATTGTTCGGGCGACTACCACACTTGATATGGGCTAGCTGGCGGCAGTAAAAATGGTCAAACACAGGCATCAAACAGACGACATTTTCGAACTATAGAGCAGAACGGAACACGTACAAAGCGTATACATCCTTCTTTCCAGCGACAACACGACTTCATTTCAACGCCACAGATATCACGCCTTTGTGACACACGCTGATATCTCATTAGGAATATTACAAGCTGATGAAGCAGTGCTAAGTAAGTGTGGAAAATGATCTACAGTCTTGATCAGACAGTCTGCGATAGAGAACGTTAGAAGAGTATGCCCAGTCCAGAAGTAGTGTTGCACACTTTTAAAGCAAGAAACGCATTCCATTTCATGCAGACTAGTTTGGTTGTTCACCTTGTTCATCATGGCCCGTGAACTTCCGAAGGAGGGACAGAACAGAACAATATCAACTGCACAGTTCGCGTTGATCAACTAAGTGCCGAGGAAGAACTCAGCATCGAGTTCAAACGCACCTTCCCAAATGTCATCCATCGCAAAAGTGAACAGAAATATAGAGATCGCATAGCCTTAGCGAACGTCACTGGAGGTAATGAACACCACGGGCAATGTCCATAAACGCGTACCTTGCTTACAGAGTGTGATCCTAACAAATTCACGTTCCTATTGGATTTCTTTACAAAGAGAACGTTACGAGCAACCAAGTAAGAAGCAGGCAGTAAGTTTAAAGACTACGACTGTCGGCTGCCTATAAGAGTTTCGATGCCCCAAGACCCGTCGAAGCGTGGGCAGGTAATCAACACACCGTTGACCAGCTCGAAACCCCATCCGTATTTCAGATATTTAGCTCTCCGTGAACATAGTGAATCTACGCAAAGTGAGGCCAGTAAGTAACTGAGGCGTGACAGACTAGAATGATGTTTCTGCGGTTATTACATAGACTTCGGGTCCCTTTTTGATAAAGCGACAAACTGATGACAAACACCAATCACGAGGCGCATCTTCAGCTTCCCAAATTATCCAAAGGAGTGTCATGGGTTCCACTATCAATCTCTTTCTGTCATCCTTGAAAAGAGGAGAGATCTCATACAAAAGTCTTATCACGTCTCCACAAAATACGTTCCAGGACCATTCTTACCAACTACGGAGAGCTATCAGTATCATTCTGTTGTCTGATTGTTCTGTTGAGAACGGCTGAACTGTTCCACAAAATGTACAGCTCATCTGTCAAGTCAGCGAGACCAATTGATGATGAGAGAACTACTTTTTACTGAATATGGTATCACTTACACCGACATAACCAAGGATGGGGGAAGCTTTTTGCTATATTCATCTCTTTCAATTGTCCACAAAAGTAAAGCTCACGATATTTGTTAAAGCTTTCAATCAGTTTGTATTCTCAGCGGTCGCTGCTACATCCAGTGCCAAGCGGAATCCAACGATGCTAGTTCATAAAGTTAACTGATGTGACAGAAATCCGGTTCTGTTCCAACCGTACAGCTCCATCAGAGCCTAAATCTTCAACGCACGCTCTCACAGCTGCTGCGATTTGTCCCCTGTGCTCGTTAGATTCCTTTGTCGGGACAGAACTGAGAAATTTGTCTGTTCTTTACATCGTCTTCATCCGAATGCCAGTAAGTTATCTGGCACTTATGATCCTTCAGAAGATGGCAGAACAAAACGGGTACACAACAGCACAATCCGAGTCCAGGTGACTATTCTAAACTACGATGCGGTGGAGTTACTTGTAACTGACAACCATACAATCGATTTGTGTCCCTGGGCGAGATGCGCATGATGGTCTCTATGTGACCCAACACCTCATCCTGCGTTGAAATACGGTACTCAAAACATACAGATCGTAAGATGCGCACAAGTCCAGCAATTATACATTGTTATCAGTGCGTTGTGTACGGACGGCAAAAGCAGTACACAGTCACTTCTCAACTGAAGAGAGGTGACGAAGTTGAGCATTCAAATTAACGGCTAGTGTACTAATGTCTAAGTGGCGGCCACTGTGTCTCCTCAAGAAGCGATCGGGCAACCTGATCATCGCTCACAAGCGACAGTTGTTGAGCATTTACATGATAATTCGGTTATGCCTAACGTGAGATCAATGGCGCAGTGGTCAACACAGTTGCTTTATGAAAGCTTGGCCGGAGTTCCAGTGCCGGTCGTGGCAAGGATATGCACTACTGACGAGCTCTAACAAGAGCGAAACTCGAGTCTAGTGCTTCTTTTCGAAAAGAGCCGACTGGAAATTCTATGGGAATGTGATGGATACAATCAGTTGTGGATGATGTTCAATCCATATAACGTCTAAGTGTTTGGTCCGTCTGAGACCGCCGGTAGGAGTATAAAACAGTGTTCTCGGTGGTATCTGGACCACTAGTCGTTAGGACGTACGCCAATATAGTGAATACATTATGCTTTTCTGTTGTGCGCCAACAGATCTTAACCGATACACTGCGTCTGATTCAACCGACCGAACGTTACTCTACCTCGGACAGCAATGCGATTCCCATGGCCGCTTGAAAATGGGATTCAGCTTTGGTGTCACCAGAGACCCTGAGGGAGAAGCGCTTGAATCGACAGCAATCTAGAAGTGAGCTTAAGTGGACAACAGTGTTAGAATAGTTGTTTCACTTCTTAGATAAACAGCAAACACTTGAATTTTGGAGAGTGCTCGCTAAAGAAAATTGTTAACCTACTCGTTTACTAGTTGCCACGGCTTTTGAAAGCAACTGTTGATCCGAGATAGGAGGGAAACAGTAACATCAAGATGTTGGGGATAAAAAAAAGTGATAACAACAATGTGACTGTCCAGATGACGGTAACTGCCGATACGAAATTCCGGTTGTATATGTTGTAGAAGTGAGTTGAATAGAAGGACTTCAACCACAGTCTCTGGCTCAGACACCTGAACGGCACGATAACAGAGATTGGGTTAGTTCGAGAGACTGGAATTTGATGTCGTGTGACAGCCTGTGCATTTTGACGACCTGCCGTCATACCCAAAATGCGAGATGTTCGACATTACCGTTCACTCACAGTCTTAAGTGATACACTGGATAATGTGTACATTCGAACCTGATCGAAATCTTGCTCACGGCGGATTAGCGAGTAGATCACCTTTCTGCTATGATCTTCAGACTTATTTCAACTGTCTCTGACTCATCTGTGACATCGCAAGCAGTCACATCATCATCCGCCTTCGTATAAGATCTCAGTAGATCTGCTCTCGATGACGGACCTCTTCAGTTTATTGTAGAGCGGACCCCGTGGCGTTGGTCGAGGTGAGTACAAAGATAGAAAGTCACGTTGAAATGCTGTGCAATTTCATCTAACATTCAGTAGCTTACCGTCATAACGAGACTGGACCTTGACGCTGTGTGATGGCTCGTGCATCTTGACGACCTATTGGACATAACTGGACCGTGTGACGATCACACCAACAGAGTCACTCATAGCAGGCAGGCCAGTAGGTACAAGTCTGGCAAACCAGTCTCCTAGTCCTCCAGATGGGAGTTTGGAATAAGGCATTGTTACGAAAAAAGTTAGTTTTGGCACACTGTCACTCACCCGCTGCCTCATCGTACAGACCTTCGGGTAAAAGACTGGTTGAGAACCTTAGTCGTTCTGCTGTCCGGTTCTAGGCGTCATGGCAATATGTCAGCCCACATCCAACTATGAATACTTACAACACCAATAATTCCATACTACATCGACCGTCTCACAATATAAACTGAGTCCCCCTATCTGTTGCATACAGTAGGGTGCATACGCGAAAACATGCTACTGTTAACCACTCCCCCACTGTCCTTTCCCTATCCCCATTCGGGGTCATTAATTTGCAGGTCCACAATAGATATTGCTAATAATAGTAACACTACCTCAGATCCCCCTCGTCTATTGCATTCACCTAGAATGCCAACTAATATAGGTGCTTTCAACGTTCGCACCCTAGAACAGATAGGTGAACAGGCCGTTCTCGCAAGAACGTTAGACTCGTCGAATGTGGACGTCTGTTGCATTTCGGAGACTAGAATCGAGGTCGTTAGTCGAAGTATGGAACTAACAATACCCACATTGTCTACCCGATACTGGTTATACACTTCGAATGACTGTACGGCCACCGCTATCGGTCGAGCTGGAATAGATGTAGTCATCAGCTGGACGGCCGCAGCCGCGTTGGTAGATTGGATTCCTGTTAAAAGTGAACTTTTTGTCGTCCACTTGGCAAGTTCTGTTAAGACCACAGCTAGACGCAAAACTATCAGAAATCTTTTCAGTGTCGTCGGTGACAAGGACGCTTTTTATTCGAATCTGCCAGCTCTCCTTCGGTTGACACATGGTTCTCATATAGTTGTATTAGCCAGATGTATGAACGTCCAGGTCGGCCGCCTTTGTGAGACCGATTTTCTCATAGGTGACAGGTTTGACATAGTATCACACCACTCGGATAATGATGGGCGACTGTTATAGTCGTGTGCTGGGCACAAACTATTTGTAGCCAGCACTAGCTTTGGACATCGTGCACCTCATTGTTATAGTTGGTGCCGACGTTCTCCGAGTCAGACCTGGTCTCAGACAGACCACGTGGCTGTTAGTTATAGATGGCGTGGTTTGATTCAGGACTGTCGTTTTTACTGGAGTACATACTCGGATTCAGATCATGCTTTGGCACGTTACCGTTTTGTTCTTACTTTAGCTGGGTAACCAGTCAACCGACAGCAGTGGCTGGTTGTTGAGAAAGTGGCTATACTGTTGGTCAAACGTAAGTTTGAAACTAGCCTAGAAAGCAAGCTTATCAGTTCTCACTTCGAAGATCCTAATAGCTACTATACTCAGATCTCACAGGCCATTCATATAGCAGCCACGGGGGTTCGTGGGTGGAACAAACATTGGATATCTCTGAAATCCCTGGAGTTGTCGAAAGTCAGACGGAACATTCCCTCTGACAGTTCACATAATAGGTTTAGGGGAGAAATGCGTAGGAAGCTGAAGTGTAGTAACCTAATCGCTGATCGTGAGTGTTCGTTAATGGAAAGTCACAGAAATGGAAACCGCCTTTGGTTCAGGGAACATCAACACACTCACAGCTTATCCATGCTATTGGTCACAGATGACTCTCTGTCGGCAAAGCTATCGGTGAAGCAGATGCCACAGTCGTTTATAATATGTCTACAAGGTTAGGGCGGTGGACGAAACACTTTGAGAGTCAATTTAGCTGGCCTCCTACTTCTATTGTGTTACCACCACAAATTTGCAGCATACTACCCTGTTTGGTAGATTTAACACTACCCACTAAGACTGAGGTCCGTAAGTTCATATCGAGTCTCAAAGGTAATACGGCTGCTGCTGGCCAGATGATCCCGTGCCGACACTTTTCAAAGAAGGCACCGAGGTTGTAGTAGAAGCCTTGACGTAGTTGTTTCAACTTGTGTAGACCACCAAGAACATCTCTCCGTGCTTGTATCACGCGATAATGGATTCCATACTGAAGATAGGAGTTCGAGGCTCTTGCGAAAACCACAGAGGAATCAACTTGACTCTAGTCATTACTAGGGTTCTGCCATCCATTATACTTCATGCACCCACTGTAGCTCGAGAAGCAAGTAGTAAGGAAGAACAGACAGGGTTTCGTCCTGAGCTAGGATGTATTGATCAAATATTCACTCTTCGCCAAGTTCTGGAGCAGCATCATGTGTATTGCCGACCAACAATCGCCGTATTTCTCGGCTTCAAATGTGGGTTTGATTCAGTTTGTCGACCTGCACTTTTAGAGTCCCTTAAACGCAGGGCTGTACGGACCATATATGTGAACATAATGTCGGCAGTTTATTCTCATACTTCAGCTCAGATTGTGGTTTACGGTGAACTATCTGGCAGTTTCAGCATCAGGAGCGGTGTATGTCAAGGTTGTCCATTTTCACCATTTTTGTTTAATTTGTCATAAGTGAAATAATGGAAGACTGTCTACGGCACTCACAAGATGTCGGCGTGGATCTCCTATTTGGTGAAAGACTGACTGATCTTGATAATGCCGTCGACAAGATGTTGCTGTTGGACAACTTTTGTGCAGAAAATTCTATTCTACTGCTGTTTTTATTGATGTGCCTTCCCTTCCTTTTGTTTCTTCATGATCATGACCCACATTTTTGTCTTCATTGTTGTATGGTAGCTAAATATCGGTTGGAACCATTGATGTATTGTTTTCTATGATGATGAAGGCAGCCTACCCAGCCGTCTGGTTCCGCACATGTATTCCTCGTACGTTCTAAACCAATTATTTTCTGAGTCTATATTCTTGGGTCGCCTGATTTGTGCCTTCCGGAGGTCATTAGCCTGTTGCCCGGTTCATATTGTGAGCTGCGTAACCGGGAGGTGCTAGTAAGAATGAGTCTGTCAAGTGTACGCACATTACGTCAAACTACGTGTATTGCTCATTTCGCCCGGCAGGGCATCCGCCGTGGGAGCTTCACTTAAACTTACCAGTGACGTTACCAGTCACTGGGTTCATCCACCATGCTAATCTATGGGACATTCTGTCTGAATCAAGAAGTCCGTTACAACTCCAATATAGAACGATTGTGTTTTGGTACAAATGGGGCGTTTGTGAGTCTTAGATAGTTTGCCCAAATGACTCGGTCAGCACTACTGGCATTAGTCCAAAGACAGTGCAGTTCCGTCCCTAGAGGGGCATCCTGGAAAGTAGTAATCTCCACCGAACAGATGCAAATCTCTCTCCCAAGTTGTTTGCCATCGAAACTGTCCACTTGTAACCACTTCCGCTGTAAGAAATTAGACAATACGCAGCACGCTGTGTAGCAAAAATGGTCATCATGATATAAAAGAGATTGTCATTAACCGTGAAAGAAACAGACCACCTTCAATGCGTTTCTAAAAACGTGAATATATTACAACGTTGGCTGTTAATGTGGAACGTGATAGGTATATCAGTGAACGAGATCGCATTTAGTATATCGTAGGGAAATTTCCAGCCGAAGCCGCTCTGACCTAAGCTGACATTCGTGTCAACTTCCTAAACAAGTTGTAAAATCGAGCACGTCATCCGATTCATGATCACTATGTACTATCAAGCGCACATTTTAGAACGGTCACCTTCCGATATTCAGTGTGATGTCACTCCATACAGTGATGAAATAGATTGATCTAACAGAAGGAATTCGGACTGAACGTCGTTAAACATTATTCTATGATGAGTATTGTTGCACGCAATATTGGCGAGATTATTGGAAAGTGTCCGAGCCTTCGTGTACTTCACAGCAATGCAGTTCTCCAACTTAACTGCCTACGGAAGGACGTGTCTCCTGATGAATCGATTGAACAGTTGTATCAAATGGAACACCAACGCGGTCGGGTGAGGTTGTGAAACCATTCTATTATGTTCCACCTCTGCAATGTCAAGGAAGCGCAATATTCGTAACTTTGTTGTGGTTCGTGAAAGTTTAATTGATTCGGCAAACTACTGTATTGGTTTGTCTGCTGGAAGCTTGCCGATAGATTGTTAATCGACATTACGTGCGACCCTGATCGGTCGCAAGAATGACCACTCCCTCCGCCCAATTTAAAGCTCACTTGGTCTCACCCGAAGTTAACGAATGAGTGTCTCAACTTTCACTTTCGAGGAAAAACACGTTGTGCCTATAATACCTCCCTGCGAGGAAATATATGAATTATCTAGTACCCGGTGCCTGTCAAGTTGCACCGCGGAGAATGGTTTTTTATGGACGATAGAGTTAATCATGGACAACCTGTGTGAAGCGAATATAGTGTACCGATTGTTGACCCTACCACAGACGTTCAAAAAATGTTGGTGATAAGTAGTGAACAGTCTGGTTGGTTTAAGGTTTAACAACAAACACCACCCAGTAAGTTAATGATTTCTGTGACTTCAACTTGCAGAGAAATACTAGTCGACGGGTCATCGATTGGAGTTAACAGGACAGTTACTGTGTCTCCTCTCGAGGCGATCGAGCAATTGGAGCATAATTCACGCGCTAGTGTGGCTGAGTGTTCACATGCGATGGTAATTCGGTCGTGTCCATCGTAAAGCCAACGGTGCAGTGGTCAACAAGGTCGTCTCATGAATGCGTAGCCGAAGTTCTAGTCCCGGCCGTAGCAAGGATATGCAATACGGACGAGCTCTAACAAGGGTGAAACTCGAGTCTAGTGCTTCTTTTCGAAAGTGTCCGACTGGGATGTCTATGGGAATGCGATAGCTGTGCTCAGTTGTGGGTGAAGTTCAATATAAATAAAAGACTCATTTTCGATCACAGCCTTTGCGTCCAGTTAAACTATACGGTCAGCTAATTTCCGGAAAAGCTTTTTTCTCTACCTAGTGAGTCCAAACAAGGACAAAACCTGTCGTAGAGCGTCATTTTGAAAGTCAACATCAACAAACATCATAAACTCACTTTTGAGCCCACACGGCCGTATCCGCTGCAAACTGGCACCTCGGGGTGGACTCGGTCTAGTCGTGCAAACGGGATGAATGCAAGTTATGACTCAATTACAAGTCCCTCTTAAGAAACGATGATCTCAGACATGGCGGCCAGGTGCATAAGAACTTTGACTTGTAGCACGAAGGGTTGCTGGTTTGATCCTCTGTTCGCACTATCACTACCTGATAAGTCTAAACAAGGACGAAACTGGTTGTGGAGTGTTGGTTCGAAGGTGAGTATCAAGAATCATTACAAAAGTACCAGTGATTCTCTTCAAAAGAGTTTGGCTATATAGTCTGTCTGATTGCGAAGGCTGCGACTCAGTGTGAATGATTTTTTTTATTTGGGAGTGCTACTGTGATCAGTACAGAGTTGAAGGGACGTGTGCATAATCAAAAAGTCATGTAACAGAGTCAATGCTTCCAGTCACGTCTAAAAAAACCTTATAAGCACAAGGAAGTTGCAACGACAGTGGTAACACTGTTTGCCAACTTTCTGAAAAACGTGACAAGTTATCCTTCTAATTTGGGTCACCATCAACTAGTGAACGTTTAAGGCAGAAAAAACCGAACAATTGTACAACATACGGCACGTACAAATTAGGTTTCATATCTCTAGAATGTTAAAGAAGCAGAGGTGCAGTGAGAGACTGTCGACGAAAAAGGGAGATGGTTAGGATCAGAAAAGATTCTGCTGGTAAACTTTGTCCTAAATGTGTGACCTCGGCAACAGTATACTTTGTTCCTCGAAAAGAAAAGGTATATAAATCTGCCTGAGTTACTAACCACAAAACGACGTCTCTATGAAAACTGCTTTCAACCAAGTTTAAGCTCGCGAGGCGATATATAGCTGAAACGTTTAACAAACGTTGAGTTTGAAATCGTCTCATGAACAACGGAAATCAGACGACAATCAACAGGCTAACTGCGAAGAGCTCGGCCGTTGGGGAGTAAAATTAAAATCATCAGGCTTTTGAAAATGTTAAGGATAAATGAATGGAAAACAGAATATTTGACCACATCCTTGAAGTCATCCTGCGTTATCATCTGCGTGTACAACTCTAACTAAAACCTAAGCATATCTGAAGAGAAATGCATATGAAAAAAAAAAACAAATTCTGAGCATTTAACAAATATCTAACAGTTCGTCTCGTTCTATATCTCCTGGACGTTTTATACACTTTTGAGAAGACTTATGCTGTCCACTTCTCTATGACGTAGATCAAGTTACATGAGATATATGCAAAAAGTGTTCTAGCTTAAGAAACATTCAAGAGACTGTGTAATATGAAGAATCTGTATAAGCAGAGATTATCATAACACCATCTCAAAAAATACGGAAATGGTACACCTTGTATTGAACTACTAATTTCAAACAAATACTGTGAACCAATGCAAACGAATGAAGATGACACAGTATCGAGTGTCTGGAGCTGACATTTTAGTCTGTGTGGTTTTTTCTGGAGTAACGCTTTTGCTATATTTGCGGCTTCTATGGACAAAGCTGGCGGTTCTCTGTTGACTTATGTGGTCCATGCTGTGTTGTCTGGCAAGACACCCCTGTCTTCATAAAAAAGTGTAACGAATGGTAGAGCTCATCTTAAGCTGCACGGTGAAGTACGAAGGGCACAGATTGTGACTAGCTTTGTGTTAGTCTTGTCTGCCATGATTTTCCAGTGCTTACTAGTCCTTACGACTTCGAGAAGTTAAGTGTTGGGTGATCAATGCAGTAGCAGGTGCTACATCTGTAAGCGTTAGGGAGAGAAACAATCTCCGTGTCTGTGCTGTAAGCTGAACGTGTCACATCAGATACTAGAAGGCAAATACGACCGTATGTTCAAAAATTGTTCCCTCTAGAACCGTGATATCAAAAACCTAATCCATTCAATTTAATGACGGAGAGACTGATCGATGTTTGAAGTGGAATGCTAGATGCAGTGGTTCCAGCTGTGAAAACGTCAGATCTGCGGTATATAACTTGCTGCCAGCACCCGTACAGTCTATGCTGTTAAGATTGTCCGGTAACCGGTTGAAGAAACCACCAGCGAATTATGTACTGCTTCGTGAGTATTCCTTTTCTGGCTTAATGTGTCTCGATACCAATTTAATTTATCCCAGGTAACTTTGTCTACCCTCTGCACCTGACGGGACCGCGCTCTCTCATTCTGTAGGAGTTAACCAGTCCCTAAGTTTTTCAACTTACCCATGTACCTATTAGCCGTGCGACCCTGCTCGCCGTTGAAATCCAGCCAACCTCCTTGGGACATCTTAAATCGACATTGAGACGTCTTAAAATGAGAAAGATGAAGAGAACTGAATAACACAGACTAATAACTTGTTGATATTGGTGTAATGACACACTTACCCGAGACCTGCAACATGATACTGAAATGCAACTAGATCATGAGTTCTTGATTGCCGCATTATCGACTGGAACTGTCAAAACAATCGCCGTTTCTCTTCTTCTGACTACCAGAGTTTGCTTGCTAATCATTATGACTAAAGTTTCACACGATAAATTTTGTTGTGCTCAGTGAGAATTCGCTAGATTAATCAACCATACCCTCATCGCATACGCAGAAGGACGAGCATTCAATTTATAATCCTAACACAAATATTCAATACTAAATGAGTTTAGCTATAGCAAAGTTTCAGTCTTATTCTGTTTACTGGTGTGTGTCATTCCAATGCGAGTGTTACTCAGACTAGTAAATTCGCAGATTTTTGGACAACATGGAAAAAACCAAGTGCTCATGAGTTATTGTCTTTGAGATGTTCTCGAAATAAAACGAACTGAACGGTTCATGGATGTAAACAAGCTTGCTCATGTGTGCAAACAGAACACTGAATGAGAGGATAAAACTGTCGTGCATCATGCTGATGTCAAACTCTCAAGCGTACTAACGTGGCATACTGATAAAACCGAGAGATACACAGATTTGATGGCCAGCGGGTGTAGGTTAGGGGGTAGATATGAGACCCTCAGGTATGTTGATAGAAATGAATTGACATATAAAAACGAAAGACAGAAAAACTCATCCCCTGCACTTATAAAAGTTTCACTGTCCGAAGTCACTGCTGCGTTCAATAAGCTGTCTATATCAAAGGTTTCTTCACTAAGAAAACTGGCACATACTTTCATGAACAAACCTTCCCATTCGTAAGCAGTAGACAAAACCCAATTTATTCGCATTCTAATGAGTAATCATTTCAGTTCCAAACATTTGACCAAAATTTTCTATGCGCACAATAAATAGTGATTGTGCTTCTGTCTTTAAAGACCAAAGGGACCATACATTTTTGAATACATTGCACTCGAGGATGGTAAGAGCAGCCGATCATACCTTTTCTCACCGCGCCACTCTCCTAGGTAGCCAAATCAATTAGGGGATAAAATTAATCCGTTACAGAACTGCATGGTCAGTAGTCATAGGAGTCACTCAACAGTCTGTGGGAATTTTCCGATTCTGAGACTTGTAACGTTGAAATCTAGACGTTTTACTGTTAGGTCCCTTTTCAAATTACTGAGTCTGCTTTGCCACAAACTCAATACTGATTTAATTTCAAAACTCAGGGAAATAAATGGTGGGGGTCTAGTGTCACTTGTTTGAGTACCCCAAAGTAGGTAGTCCGCCCGCTGGATCGCTTGGTGAATACCATAGGAGACAGTGGGACTGACGGATTAGTAAGCTTGTGCGTAAAAATACTATTGGTCTTGGTTTACAAACGTTGAGGTTGTCCAAACTAATAGTATGTTACGATTTAGGAATAAGATAGGCAGTCTATCCCCACGCAGGTTACGAAACGAGCGCTCAATATAAACACTTCACTTTCTGGGCTGTTGATCATCACCAAAGTCTAACGCAGTTTGTCACTCATATACGGACTAGACTTGTCTCGATTAGCAGTGAATTTGAATGACCTAGAAATTGTTCGATGCGAACCGATGTCACACAATACAATTATTTCTGGTTGCGCTCCAGTGAATGAAATCAGATGCCTATTACGAATCGAATTGAATGCAACTAATCCTAGTGTTCATAATCGCAGATATATTCCCATGTTCGTGAACAAATTCGCATTCAATTACTCAGTCACATTTTACCGCAGAGTGTATACAGTATTAATCATTTGTGTTGGTAACTACCATATAAGCTCAGAAATTATGCAATTTTCGTTTGTAGTGGTTGCTTTCGTGTTTGTCTGAACTGAACTGTTAGAGTCAGCAGGGTGCACACGTGATCAGCAACATTCGGATTACTAGCAAGCATGTATTTTGATTCGACCACTAGTCTAAAGAAATACGTCTGATGGTAGTTCCATGTTGGGGTTTGGTACCATTCGTCTTGAATTCTAGCCATTTGAGTTACTGCGATGTAACAACAAAACACTAGTATTTTCTGGTTAATTCTGGAATTTTAGGTAATTGCTGTGACCGGTGCGTCAAAGTAGATCTTACTGAGTCTAAAAACGAGGACAGTGAACCGAAGATCAAGACATCTGTTGTTACGATGACAAACAATGCCAGTTACTATGGCCAACACAGCGGACCAATTAAATATGCGCGTACGTATCAATTTATGTGTTTGTTCGCGTGTACGCACACGTGTATGACAGAGTTATCCTTTCCTTGCCTTGGTAACCGTTGTCAATGCGTGACACCATCACCGGCTTTATTAATTTCTCCATTTGATCTTATTAAACATATGAAGTCACGCTGTTACTGTTAATTGTTTTGTTTGATCAGGTCGACTGGTGAGGCCAGGTCAACACGTTTTAACCAATCAGAAGCGTTATAGACAAACAAGTTGTTCCCAGGTTCATCCACACATTTGGTGAAGTCTCTTAAGTGGATTGTAGACAAAGGAACAACAACCAATTTCGGAAATCTGCAAGAATATTCAAAATAATAAGGAACCAGAGTAAGCGAATTTGATGCAATGAATGTAGTTAATCATCTTGTGCCACCATAACCCTGGTTAAATAAATACTCCGAACAAAATGTTTTAGTTCCACACATTTTTTGTTTGAACGCGTTAAATTGTGGAGAACGGTACATGTCTGTTTGTAATTACTCTGTCACGAACCTATTGATATCCAGACAGTCGGAACTATTGATAACACGTGAGTGGCCCCAATCATTACTCTTTATGTAAGTAAATATAGCTATTCTCTAGCATACTCATTTACATTCATTTTCTTTAAGTGTCATTCATGATATGATGGTCTTCATTCGCTGTATCTTAATTACGTATCTGTTTATAGAAAGAAGTTTGATCACTTCTAATAAAACAGTAATTAATCCTTTTTGAAAAAATCACGTAAGTTCTACTCATCTGAGCTATAAAATAAGTGTTCAGTAGAGCTATTTCGGTTGACTTATTTTGAGTTATTTTATTCCATAGATTCACATACTCATGAGACAACATTTCAGCTGATCACATGACAGCTTTACAAACAAAATTTAACATATCGGTTTGAAAAGTCATTGTGATAACATGTTGAACAGCGAGATAGCTGTGACCTTTAATGCCGAGCATGTGTGAAACTCTCACCTGTTTTCTTGTCAAGGTTGCTTGAGTGCATTGGAGAATACATATCATGTTCTTGTACCAAGGTTGAAAAAAGTTTGCGTAAGAATAGCATCCAAATGAAGGCTTAGTTACTAGCCTGGTCCATAAATCGGTGCACACTGTTGGTTGTTGTTGATCCAAGTTGGGGGGAAATTTCTCCAAAACGTACATTGGATGAACCTGCGTGCAATATGGGATAACATTCGTATAGCAAATTTCCAACTGCTAAAAGCAGACAAACATAATTACATCTCGCCTTATCTAGATGAAGTCTACACATACGGTTTACACTTTTCGAATAGAAAATGAGTCTTAAGGTATCAAATAACGTAATTTGTCCCATCATTGTGATAGCAAGAAGTTAAGCAATTGTTTTGTAAAAATCCATCTGAGGTTCTCATCACTGAAAAATCGTAGCTGACTAGCTATCAATCGTCTTCGGTTAGAGAATTACAGCCTTTGCCTTTTAAACAACGAGATACACTGGGTTTGGTTAGTGTATAGTACAGTGTTAGGATTTAGTGTGTTGTGAGAACAAAAGCAACAGCAGTTTTGTGTCTACTGGAAGATAATCCGATGATAAGATGCTAGGTCAGATGAACAAACTTTACATGACCGATATAATTTACTCATGGCATTTTCAGATATGGTGGATTACATGCTGTATCCACATTTCTTCAGTGATTCATGATATGTATATCAGCCAAACATAAGCTTAACATCTATGGAACTCCCAGTCTGTTTTACTTACGCTAAAGTGCAAGCCAGTGCTACTTCCAATAAACCCTATCTCTAGGAGTAAAGTGGACAATGGCATGCTGTTTTATTGAGTTTGACGGGTGAATTTAGCGTAAGATATATCAACCTTGACACCTTGTTCCGTCTTCAAGTTTTATTAACACGTATATGTGAATAAGTAAGTTTCTAAGTCACCAAACTTATTCGTCTTGCCCAGATAAGGTCAGATTTCTATAGAGTTCAGTGTGCCAAAAAAATGAGTGCTTTATCCATTTTGAATTATTATGAATTTTAGTTTTTTATTCAATACATGACGCGTGTAATAATTCCATTTCTGTAAAAACATACAGCTTCTCATTCTGCGCAGATGTGATGTTACAGTAATTTCAACTACAAGAAAATGATGCCCATGTAATAAATCAATCAGATACAATGTTGAATAGCACGCGACATATCATTTCGGTTACATTCCGTAAATTCGGTAACAAAAATATAATCATATTTCCTTAAATTTGACTGAACAGCATAAACAACGTACAAACAATACATATTACGTTTGATAGCACTTTGTTTTATCTCGTAGACTACATACCTCGAAGCTAGATGTGAAGTACATTAAATCGTTATTGGTTAATTCGTGCAAAGGGATGCACGGAACTCAAGCAAATCTTTGGCAAGAGATCACCTTTGTAAAAGTTGTCCTTTTCAAAGCTCCTGGAGTTTTTAATCCTTCCATACTTACTTAGACTAAGCATACTAACAAATCAGAAGATCCCACAAAATTTCAGAAGATTGAAATTGAGAGAGAGAAAACGCCCGAGATTTAAAAGTCATATAAAACGGGGGTGGAATTACTGGTTCATGCACGTTTAAACTACTTCACGTTCCTAGTATGATTATTCTCATGTTTCATATTTAACCTCAACATTTTTCTAGTTGTGATGCCAATTTCATCAAGTCTGGACACTAGTATTTCTACGTACTGTTTATTAGCTAAGTTATCGTAAAGTATACTGGAACTTGTCAGATGGAAACTGTCCAAGTCCAGTTGTGCCATTCCATCAATCTCGTGTAACTAATCAAACACTTCTAATTATATGAGTGGAACATATTTAATCCGACCTTTCGTTTTTGTTTTCACACTCCTATTTCTGAAGATCATTGACTCCCTCTATGATTATATTAGGTTAATCAAATGGAAATAAACAAGCTTCGTGTGTACTCATTTACGTACACTTTTAGTTCAATTTGGAAATTTGTCGCGAAAAAGAATTATGATGCGACTCTACGACAATGATTTGTACACACTTTCACCACACACAGTTGAGATTGCCTGTGTTGCTGGAAAGTTACATGAATGACATTCATTGCCTGCTCATTAGTATCGTAATTCTGAATGATGGTCTAATAAGTTTCAGCCATGATCACCAAAATATTGCAGTTTGCGTTGAAAGTAAACAAATGACCTCAGAGAACAGGAATCGCCGCACACCACTCAAATCTCACTCTGTATACGAGTCACAACTTCTTGTTCTGATGGCCTGTTCATTGCTAACTTCTACTGAGTTATCCAACCCAACCAACCCTTTCTCTTTCTGCCACAGAAATGATCGTCTTGCAGAGAAGTACACGTGAATGTTGTGTATTTCACATGATGGCGAACAAGTGGAAATAAATCTGTTTGCCATATCATATTCTTCTCAAGGAATTTCGGAATTTTTGAATAATAAGAACGAACAATTTAAAGAAACTGGGCCTGCAGATAGAAAGTGAACGAGTTATTTTATCAAAATCAACCGATTAGCTAAGACTGATGTGCACTGAAAATCGGTCCATATCACTGACCAACAATGTCAAAGAAAACACGTACAAAATCGGACTTGTGTTACGCAATAATAGGAGCTAGTTAACTGTATCAACATGATCATCCCTCAACTGAGTATGCTGTATGATTGGTAGGACTGTATTTCCCGACATCAGCAATGTTTGTCCGACAAACTGCTACGAAAATTAGATTATGACGATTAGTCAGCTGCTACTTATTTTACTGAAACAACTACAAGTGATGACTAATGATCACATGGCGTCTTTGTGAATGAGAAGCTTTTAAAATTCGCCTTGTCCGTATATTTTAGTGTACACGGTGTATCAAAAATTCATACAAGGGAAAAGTGGACTGTAGGAGAATGCCTATAATCAGATTAAATAATTTTAATGACCAATACATAAAATAAAATGGAAGGTTGAATAAGTGAATAAGTGCGTTTCAGTAGAAAAGATTAAACCCTGGTATGTGACAGCAGCCAAGCGGTCTCTTTTGCATTGTAAGGTGGCCTTCACACTAAGCCCACACATTTTTAGCTTACCCAGCTGTGAATACTCCACAGGGAACGAACTGTGTTTTGCTGGCAAAGATTACAGCGAACTCTTAAAACTGTCCATGCTGATCATTCCAGCTATCGTAACGATATGATGTACGTTAACCGAGGCCTATCTGATCCGTTTGCTACAAAATTTTCCAAAAGTCATATCAAACTTTCGATTAATTCTACTTTACAAGTAACAGAAAGTTTAGAGTGAAAATTATTCCATTATTTATTAAAATATTTAGAAGTTTTATTGGTACACTGGGTTCGGATTTTTTGAACAAAAAACATTTCCATGTTTACGGACCAAATTTTAACGTTTGCAGCTTTGAATTTTAAGGAACACAAATTAAATGTTAATTTTCCTGTAGTAACTTAGCCTTTTGCAATCGGTTTCAGTCTGTAAACCCTACTTTCCACTCCACCGTTGGCTCAAAATTACAAAGTTGAGCCCGATACAAAGGTTATGTGTGTAAATTTTGAGAAACAGCTGAAAGCTCGCCATCAGTGATTGACAGACCATGATTCAAGGTTAGGAATATGATTCTGAAATCGAAAATCTGTCAGTACAGTTAAGAACTTGTTTTGCTGCCTCAAGGAAAGCAATACCTAGTTTGAACCTTTGGATGAAAAGAGATCTTTGATATTAGCAAGGGGCCTCTATCTTGCATCACTAGATAATTACAAAATGAATTTGACAGCAACCACTGAAAATGTTATGCATAGAAGGTAAATTGAGTTCTCCAAAATGTAAGAAAGACGTACAGATAGTAGGTTTCAAATAGCTGTTCCAGTGTGAAGTGGTGTTATTCGGACGACGTGAGATAGACCATTAGAAGTGTTTCGAACCGTGCCTACGTAGTACTTTATTTCAATGCAATGAACCAGTGGTGTACTGTTGATTACTGGTGCTTACCCATGTCCAACTTAAGTTAAGTGATGCCCCCTGACTTTCGACCGTTATATCCAGTAGATCGGATTCCTCGCCTGATTACAGCTATACCAAACCACGGGAAATCAACTTATCTATGTCTCAATAAAACTAGTTCATGCATAATACCCCGTATAAGTTCGTTTGACTGTGAGGGTTTTCTACAAATTGAACCAGTTCTCGCCTCTCTATCACTCTTTGTCAAGAATATAGCACCAGTACTGCACTACGTTAACTGGTAAGTGAAAGATTGAACATTTGTTGTCACCGAGTTTGAGAAAATTGTCCCTCAATAGCCCGTTATTTCACGTTCGTGAATTTAGGCTGACGTACTTGAAAAAAACGTTCACTACAATCAGTGCAAAACTTATCAATATCGTATTAAATCAATCGGTCGATCACAACGAATGCAGTCGGCTAAGTGTAAATGTCGTAATTTGTTCAGACAGACGTGATGTCTTGACTGATGATTTGCTTTGCGTTCTGTTTCGTTCTCGATTTCAGAATGTTAGACAAAACGTGTTCAGCAATAAGGCAATCAAGTAATATCAAACACAATTATCCGTTTTTGAGGCAACAGCCAGTGAACTCTAGACGACTGGCACTTAAACTTAGTCAGAGTCATGCAGTTACACACTTTTGAGTTGGCACTTACTCTAAAGTGTTCTCCATTTTCAAAGCGAAAACCTGGACCTCAAATCAATGGTGTGAGTGGTCATGTCGAGCAATTGCCATACTGATGAAAGCAAACAAAATGTGAACCTCGCAACATGCTTTTTATGCTGTGATGCAGTGATTAAAAGTAACCTAGACTCGTACGCGCTATTGACCAGGTTTAGGCAAGGTCACATTCCCTTTGTGCTTGATCACAGCGAGTGATTTAGTGCCGGTTGTATTATGCTAATTCATTCAGTGACAGTCAGATCAAACATAGCATCGAGCAGTGTCCCTATGACCCACTGTGTCCAGATAACTTGACTCATAGCACCGGACCTCGAACTAAGTGTTACGTAAATTGCGACATTTGTTTACGATCATCCAGCTGGATTTTGCACTAAATGCCCGACCTTCCTTGAAGCATCTCATTTCTTATGTACAAATAACGGCCTGTTTTATAATATAATTTACGTTAAGCACAAAAATTATAAGCAGCCGCGCTAGAAATAATTACGAGACCAAATAACTAATTACTTATCTTCCAATCAGCTTTCTCTAAATTTTCTAAACAATGGCTAAACTGGGTAGTAAATAAGTTATGAATACCAGCAAGATATAAACATGAAACTGGAAACATTTTGTGGTATTACTTCATCAAAGTGTTTTGCAGATGTTACATTCCAATGTTCATTTAACAATTATGACATATTTTATCGTTGTATCATTTCAGCCTAATAACTTCAACTACAATGGCAGCTTCCAATGAAATTGCACCCCCTCTTCTGAACTCTGGCAAGTCAACCACTAAACAGATAGAGACCTTTTGGCATTGTCCATCAAATACATTTATCCAAATCATTTTCTCTTTATATGAATTCTGCTTAACCATTTTCTGCACATTGTTCATTTTGTACTCATATGAACTGTTCGTTTGAGGGTGCCACTGTAAGCGGCTTAATGTATAGATTTGGCTTTCACGTGGTAGTCACACAGCGAAATGGCATGTCTACGGCGACCAAAAGTGATCTCCTGTTTTAAGCTCTACGTACAGTACTAGTGGCCAAATGGCTTGGTTACTTCGGCTTGTAACACAAGGTCCGCTTATTCGCATGCCGATTTTAATAGGTGACAAATTTAAACAAGTACGGAAAGGGTCACATCTAAGGGCAATTTAGTTAAGGTTAATTGGTATTAATCGTTTAATCAGGCTAGGGTGGCACACCCGAGGGCGGCCGAGTGTAAAACTTTGACCACGAGGGAATTCTACCCATTTAAACATCTTCATGTTGCCCGTGAACATTTCGTTCAGGCGTTGGAAATGTGGTGACTAACACCATTTTTGCAACAGAGACAAAACGTATTGTTCAAGGAGCTTTTTGGTTGCCTCTTGACATTAATTTGCCTGAAGTCATCGATTCTTTTTTTTCTGTTTGCTCTAACAATGTCTACACTGTAAAATTGTGACCTAGATGTTACGTGTTTAATCTAAGGACTAATCATCGAAAACGAACTCGCTCATCATACTGTGATTTTTTACTACTATTCCGTAGATTTTTACATTTAAATAGTAAGCTGTCATGTTGTACTGCACCCTCAAAATCAGTGCATATGGGTGATGCTTGCGCAATCGATTCACAACACTATCATAATTAATGCATCATCGAACTAGAAGTCTAACTCCCGCTTTTGTGATTGTGAAGCTCTCAGTCATAATAAAGCTACTGGTCCAGATGATCTGGTGTCAATACTTTTTAAAGAAGGTGGAGAAGTGTTAGTTGAGGCCTTGACTCAGCTGATCCAACTTGTGTGGATGACGGAGACCATCCCTCCGTGCTGGGGTCACGCGACAGTAGTTCCTATATTCAGCAAAGGTATCAGGAGCTCTTGCGAAAACCATAGGGGAGTTAGTTTGACCCCAGTCATTTCTAGCGTTCTTACAGCCATTATACTCCGTCGACTCACTGCAGTTCAGGAGTTAAACATTCGATAGGAACAGGCAGGGTTTCGTCCTGGCCGGGGATGTACAGATCATATTTTTACCCTTCGTCAAATTTTGGAGCAGCGTCATGTATACCGTCGGCCAACAATTGCCATATTTCCCAACTATAAGGATGCGTTCGATTCGGCGAATCGATCTACACTTTTATAGTCGCTTAAACGCGTGGGTGTACCGACCAAGTATGTGAACACACTGTCGGCGCTTTACTCCCATACTTCGGCTCAGGTTAGGGTTTACGGTGAGCTGTCTGACAGTTTCAGCACCAGGAGCAGCATTCGTCAAGGCTGTCCCCTTTCACCATTTTTGTTCAATTTCGTCATGGACTAAATAATGGAGGATTGTCTCCGGCACTCAAATGATGCTGGTGTGGACTTCCTACCTGGTGGAAGGCTGACTGATCTTGATTATGCTGACGATAGGGTGTTGCTGTTTGACAACTTTCAAGCTGTACAAGCAACAGTGAACGCTATTTCGCGTTCTGTTAAGTACTTCGGAATGTGCTTTGCAGCCTCGAAATGCAAAGTGTTTCTGCAAGATTGCTGGGATTACGTAGGTTGAATGTTAGATAATGAAGTCATGGAAGTTGTTGACCGGTTTATATACCTGGGCAACTGCATCGGCGGCGGAATTGTAGAGAATGAAATAGAGGCGCGTATTTCTAAGGCTAGAGCGGTGTTTGCTAATCTGAGGCACTTATGGCGACAGAAAGGTATCTCTCTGAAGCTCAAGGATCGCGTATATCAGATAACAGTGAGGGATGTATTACTATACGGCAGCGAAACGGCCGATCAGAGTAGAGGACATGAACCGACTCCAGGTATTCGACCACTGATGTCTGCGTTCAATCGCTCGTATCGGGTGGCACCAACGAGTGAGCAACGGGGGGGGTAGGAAGCGGGTGTTTAGCACTGATTGTCAAACGAGTTCTTTTGTTCAGTCCTTACATTTGCACAGACTTAGATGGCTAGGTCATGCACTAATGATGTCAGCTAGTCGTTTGCCACACCGAACACTGTTTGCCGACGCTGCGGTCGATTGACGCGAGGTGGACGGGTGATGGCCTGGCGTAGAGAAGTGAAATCGTTCACGAAGGGATTGGCTACTGTAGATCCGGGCTGGAGCCCTCGCGACTCAGAGAGTCGGTGGCTTGAGACGTTAGGTGAGACGGCGGCTAACTGAGCTCAGTGGCGTGAATGTTGTCGTTGTTTGGCCGAGTTATCTGTGAAATGAGTGCATTTGATGACGCGGGGCAGTGAAAGCCGTGAGGAATCTGTCTTGCTGATGACGCCTTACTTTCACTCACAGCTTGGTTGTTTGTTTGCAAGGTGTAGGCGCCTTGACGTTGTATGTTTGATTGTAGACGTAGCTATTTTTAGCGGTTAGGTCCCCTACCCTCTCCCTTTTTTTCTCTCTTCCTAAGAAGGGTTTGTTCCTTCTTCTTCGTGGTTGTGTGGCAGTTAAGCATCAGTGTGAACCACTGATGTATTGCTGTCTATGATGAAGATGATGTGTGTTGACCACCCCACTAGAGAATTAATACTCGATATGACCAAATTATCAGAACTGGGATTTTGTGTGTGGGAAGCGCTCAGGTTGTTCAATCTCAGCGAGGGAAAACATCGTAACTTCACTTGATAACCCAGCTGTTGGAGCTTCACAGTTAAGTTTAACTTACTGCGAGTATTGAGCATCCTGTGACGTCTGCTAAGTTTTGCTGAGGGATGCATTGATCTCTATTGGCTACGAGCCTAGCCAGACAGACCTGCCATGTTCACGGCCGAGGATTGGGAATTTTGTGTATCATAGGCTGACTGTTATCCCAAGTTAATGGCAGCTTTCAGACACAAGGTAGATTTCCGACAGGCCTAATTGGGAAAATTAAAAATATCTTCTCACTTTGATCCTATTCCGGTTCATCAGCACTGTCAATTATTGATCCAACTGGAAGGGTAAGTCAGGTTGAATCCAGCCTGTTCACCGTAAGCCAATGGACGTCAGAGCAAGCATAGTCGAGTCAACACAGTTCAACTTTCATTCACAACTGTGTGTGAGTAAGGGTTGGATTGTTCGATGGGTATGAAATGAATGTATCAACGTTCCCACTATCTACAGGAGTTGAATTTCATGTATGGATATTAGTTGGAACTAGCGATGAACTGCAAGCAACTGCTAGCTATAAATTTCATTTGTCTTATACTTAAGCGTAAATCTTAAGCATAAAACGCCTACACACATACACATTGCATTTAATATGGTAGTTCAAGAGTTAATAGACTTCCCACATTTACAGCCAGATAAAGCCTTTATCAGAAGCGCGCTGACGTTGCTCTTATCACCAACGTACCATCGACTCTTAATGTAATGTCACAGAAGAGTCGCATGAAAAATAAATTTATAATGAAACGAGTATCATTCTATTACACCTCCGGAAGGTGTGTACCTACTAGCTTATGGTGTTTGGGGCTGCACTGTTGGAGCAAACTGAACAAATGCTCGTCCGGCGCAGACTATTAACTGGTCTTCAGTATGTACTCGCTGGGCTTTTGCATTCATCAATCGGCTTCTTGACAAAGAACTTCTCACCGGTCTAATCACTAGAGAATAGTTGATCATCCCGGTCGGACAATACTGGATGTAAACATGTTTACAGTAAGTCCTCCTAAAGCAATAAGCTTGAGTTAGTCCAACAGACTGTCAACTTTGCCGGCGCTAGGCTGTCATCAAGCCGCGCACGGTAAAATTGTGTTGGTTGGTGTGAACTGAACAACACTCACAACTGATAGCATCTCTTGCAGTTCCATAGACATGTTATACATGCCCCTTTCGAAGAGAAGTTCTTTAATCGAGTTTCGTCTTTTTCAAAGCTCATCAGTAGTACATATCGTTAGTCATGAAGCCATCGATCGGAGCCAACAGGACAGGTACCGTGTGTCCCCTTGGGGCGATCGAGCAATCCCAGCATTACTGTCATGTGAATGCAGCAGAGCGTCTACACCTGATCATTCTGTCGCGCAGTGACAAGCATGGCTGCTTCATAAAAGAATGGCCGGTGTTCTAATCCCGGTTATGCACTATTAATAAATCCAGCAAAAGCGAAACTCGACTCTAACGCTTCTTTTTGGAGTGGGGCTGGTGGAAAAATCTATAAAAGTGCAGGAAATGCGGTCAACTGTGAGCAAGGTTCAATTCATATTAATCAATAATCTTCTAAGAATTTTGTTGGATCAAGTAGAGAGACAAAAATCATATGTATGGGCAGATGAGAAAGGCCAGTAATCAAAGTTCACGGTATCGATTAGTGCCAAGAGGCCGGTAACAAAGAATGAATAAGCAGTAACAAACTACTTTATTCATTCTGGTTGGGTGTATCTTCAATCACTAAAAGAATCTAGCTACACAGTGGACAGCGAAAGAGGACAACATACATATGCACCTCATCAGTGCTGTAATGTGATACGGGAAGCCTGTCGTGTTGTTCGCATGCTTGTGATCAATTTCAATTCCAGGGGACATGCAAATGTCTATTTATGGTTCCGCCAGAAGTGCTCGTTAAAACAAAAGCATAGTTTTAGTACATTCTTAGACTTTTGTCATCTCCTCAAGCTTAGCAATTACGTTGCGGACGTTTCACCACCGATAAAAATGACGTTATTCATAAGTAGATGTTTGTGTGCATAGACGTGAGTTTTGAAGTCAGTCTTTCACCACTAAGAAAATGTAAATAATAGGATGCTTTTCGGGGAAAAGTTTTGTACGTTCTGGTAACATATGGACATGTAGCCAGTAGGAGACAAGCTCGTTGTCGGTTTGTCTTAACTACGTGGCTCACACAGCAGCTAATCGAATATTTATATAAACGTTGGAATATGACGGGTGCATAAGATATTTTCTGATAGCGGAAGGCTGATAAACGTCGGTTTGTCTCGCCGTACATTATATCACGGCGTTGCTTGGCACGCATACACCGGCTGTTAGACGTTCCTTGAACAACGTCAACCACCAGTCATGCATAAACCAAAGAAGTATCGTTAACTTCAATTCCGTGCCACTTTCAGAAGACGCATGATGCTTGACAATAATATTTTCGTAATCAAACCCCACTTTACCTATTGTTTATCTGGCTACTTAAATTTAAAGGCTTTGGCTCCCACTTGATTCAAGAACCCATGTCATTATCTTGCCTACAGGAAATCGGTTGTAACCGGAATAGTAGACCTAAGCCATTTTTTAACGCTATATGCCTCTTTCAGCTGCTTTGCGTTACCGTATATAGGCTGAACCCACTGCGTTTAATGCAGTTAAATAAATAAACTATGACACAATTAATCGCCGGGTTATCGACTGGAGTTAACAGGATAGTTACTGCGTCTCCTATCCAGACGATCAGGCAACTCCATCATTACTCACGAGTGAAAGTGGTTGAGTGTTCACATATGATAATTCGGTCCTGCCTAATGTGAGTTCTGTGGTGCAATGGTAAACACGGTTGCCTTATGAAAGCGTGGCCGGAGTTCTAGTCCCGGCCGTTGCAAGGATACACCCTACTGACGAGCTCTAACAAGAGCGAAACTCGAGTTTAGTGCTTGTTTTCGAAAGGGGCCCTACTGGAAAGTCTGTTGGAATGTGGGTGATGTTCAACCTGATATATATATACTCTGTAATACTTGGCATTAAGTGTAAACTTTAAAACTCAGTTCCCGCTACTCATTAAAATGGAAACTTCTTAAGAATTCACTGATAAATACAAGGTTCATACGCTAAATCAGGTTGAAAAATCGATAAGGCTAACGTAACGTAAAAACAATCGGAGATAAACCCCTAAAGTTGACGAAATCTGGTGTGAAGAATCAGCTGTTTCAGTTGCACGGATATGCAAGAGATACAGTGAGAGAACGATGACATTACACTTAAATCCAACATCAGTTTTCGAGAAGAGGCAAGCGCATGTCATTAATTCAGGTGACGTGGTGTCCTCATTCCTCACTTAGTGTCAGTCACATAGGGCGTTGCCAAACACTTCTCGTTAAACAATGCTCAAGAGGAAATGCGATAATGAACGTTTATTCTGGATTTTGTTGATTAGGTTAAAATCCGCGTACGAGAAAGTATGCTGAAACTGTTTAACGCATTGAACTTGACGGAGTTTTCAGATGATGCGATCAATCATTCTAATATTAGTCTAACGCTGTTGTTGCTCTTAGATGGCAGTAGTGATCGACCATTATCATTTTAGGAAGTCATCGGAATCGAAATAATCCGGATTACTTTCATATGTAAACTGGAAGGCTTTTTGATCAATATCTGTTTATAAAAGACATTTTTTTATTAGTTTTTGGATTTGTTTCATGCACTCTTTGGTCCGACAATAATTGAAAGAAATTTTTCTTCTTTTGACCTATCCTCAGGGTTGTTTTAATGTGCTCATCATTGAATTTTTTTATCAATTGAACAATATGATTATTAGTTACTAAATGCTATTCAGTGCTATATGGTTTTCTGCACAATGTACGCTACAATGTGTCACTCAAACGGATTTAATAGGACCGTTAGCTCAAAGTTGTTACCCCTAGTAGCGTTGAATAATCAACTCCGAGATTTTCACGATTCCTCTTTAAAGAGTAAAGCCGAACCGACTAGTGACAGGTGTGGTAACACACTCTGAATTTGTCAGCTAAAATTCTCAAGACAAGACATACGTAACCATCTTTTCTGATGATTGCGCATGTAAGATGACAATGTTGTTATGGATACCTCACCTTTTCTCATCTTTTTACCTATAAAGTCTCAAATATTGCTGTCTTCATTCATATTACTCCCTAATGACTACACTCACCCAATTACTGTGCACATTTCCAGTTATTCTCACAACAGTAAAGTGCAGGCACAATAAGTGTACCATATATTGAAAAAGTGACCATAGCTTGAAAACAATATGGCACCCAACAACAAATGAGTACAGTTAGCTGCAGACAAATGACGAAGAAGAATGAGATGGCTAGTTTAAGGACAAAAACATCAATGAGAAACGAGGATCAACTCAGTAACCGAAATTATAGTTTATTGTATAAACTTGGGGAAAGCAAGGCCCTAATAATTGTCTATGTCTTTATGGACTGGTGGTTTCCAATTTTTACAGTAAAACAGGAAATCAAAAACCATTCGGTTAGTGTTTGAGGTTCTCAAACTAAACTATCCTTAGTAGGTCATAATCGTGTGCTCGGTTGTATAGTACGATATAGACACACTACGTTCTTAACCACCGACAAATTGTGACCGCAACCAAAGAACGCCTACGTTATTACGTTATTGTTTGCGTGCCCCTGTTGGTGTGTACGAGGTAAACCCAAACAAAATGAGACTAAGAAGCGTGAATAGATGTATTAAGATAAGCGTGCACATAAATCTCTCTCTTAACAAGGGTCAATCGGACAGTGCTATGTCTAGTGTACAGGAGGCTGTAATGTATGATTCCGGAAGTTCAATGACCTCTCGTTAATGACAGTGGACGAATCCATTTCGAGATTAATAGCAACTTTCAGCGACCCAAAAGATGGCCGGTAACAAGAATGCACCTTGCTCTGGTCCACAGATTTAGTACACATGAATGAGTTCATACTTTCACATTGACTTTACATCCGAACAGTTTTTCTCCTTCAACGTCAAATCCATTTTACATTGTAAATCTGACAGTACTTCACTGCAATTAGTATCTGACATTTGCCGATTCATATTCGATTATACATAGGTCATACTGGCTAATGAGCCGTCCCAACCTGTCTCCTTCGCTCAAAGCGCAAGAAACTTGTCTACGCTTGGTGGCACACCTTCCGATAGAAGCGAATCTTATATATTCTGCATGTGTATAAACTATGGTTCGAACCAACGTGGGCGTACTGAACGGTGTTTGACTGTACGCATGTAAGCCTTGACTGCAGTGGAGTAGACATGTTTGCCTAATTTCATCAATCCGCGCTCCATTATCTCGGTCGAGCGGCTCAAATGTCTTTTGAACTCGGAGAAGCATGCATACTCTGAAAATTTTTATTCGCGCTGATCAACAGCTGTCAATAACTGACGGTTCGTCATTTGGGGTATATATAAACTTAGGACTTGCAAAGTACCAGCTGCACTGGTAGTTTTACAGCAAGCCTAATTGAGGCGCATTGTTCAAAATACGATAGGGACGAACAAATGCAGAAGTGCAGCTTAGACAACCAATAAAAATCTTTTGTGTAACATACAGAGAACACTAAAATGTGACCATTAGATTTAAAAGATGAAAGTCGTAAATTATTCAAGCAGTCGTTGTTTGTCGGGATTCTTTCTGTGTAATCCCATGGTAAACGTCCTGAGATGAGTAAGGTCGACCGTTGTACAAAAAAATGTAAGTTCTGTTTGCATAGGCTGTTGTTGAAAGCCCATTGTGAGTACGTGCGTGCCTAATCATTAGGTTTACATAATGTTTTGATTATGACCTAAAAGTAGTGTAGATTAAGCCGCCACCCTGTATAGTTTAGTATAAGCACAACTTCACAGGTGTATCCTTATCTGTTGTTCTATTTCAACTATGTAAAACAAGTACATAACTATAGCAGTTCTTGATTAAATACATAAACGCTAACTTTCAGTGAATTCTCTTAGTTCACAGCATTTAACTCAAATCATCGCCTCGGAGTAGATCGTTCTGTCAGGTCTCAACTTACCTCTCACGCCCTCTTGCCATTTCCGGGTATTACGCACTTGAACCATTCTTTAGAAAACAGAATCAGCCGTATTGATGGATTTCCTTTCTGTTGTGAATCGAAAATTGTTTGTTGTCTCTTTTTAAATTACGATCTTCAGCATGACATTCAGGTGTCGACCAATTGTAAAGCATGTAAACACTAACCGATCGATGGATTTGAATCGGTTCAAACTGTTAACGATGGTTAGAGTTTCATGTCCGGTCGCGGATGGCAACATCCTCAAGTGTTTTGCCACAATCAGTGTTACTTATGTTTATTTGTTGGGTCCACATTATGACGCTGTAGAATAGCTTGGGCCTACCACAATCCTAATTGAACCTGCATCTTGAACTCTTTAAAACTTAAATCCACGCCAATGAAATTCGTGGATTGCGTTTGCTGATTGAGTCTGTTTACGCTGATAAAAGCTGCGTGCACCCGAAAGATGAATAATCCGCATGAATAAATAATTGAATATAATAAATAAATAAAATAGGGGGATAAGTACGCCTAAAATGGTAGCACGTACCACTGAATAAAAAGACCTGAGAACGAGAAGTTCTGTGAAAATATTTCTGCACTTACTAAATATGCTATTCTAGGACTAGATGAACAGTTGCATGAACAGTGGTGTGATCACTTACACGCAAGTAGTAGTTTATTTTCTGTCTTGTCGACTAATTAAGAGCAGATTGAGACAATTTAGAAAAAATGATTGAGTGGGATCCAAAAAGAATCGTCGCGGTAAATTTATCATAAGTAATAACGTTTTGTGGATTAGAAAGAGAACTTGCAAGAATTTTTACCGGTGCCTTACATCAGCCTATTTCCGTGCACCATATCAGGTGCGCAACGCAACCTGAAGGTTTACATGTTTTCCAGCTTTTAGTGGATATCGTGAAACAAATTGAGAATAGCTGTTGGATTACACATCCAAAAGCATTATTACGCAAAGGTTACCAAAGTTATCTACAATGTTGAACTAGCTTTGCTATGCACAGTGTGGCAGCTTCCACTGGCTAACAATCAGTGTCTCCTGGAGCTCAGAAACAGTACCCTGGTTAGCACAAAGTCGGACACGACAGGCTAAAAAAGAATATTAGAGAAATGACTCGTAAGGATAGAGCACAGAACATTCTAATCTTTCGAACTAATGAGCTCAGGGGAATGAAGAACAAAGTAGGTATCCAGCTTCATAAGAAAGTTGTGTGAAAGCAAAAAGGAGCTAGCGCCAAGATGCAGGCTCCCAATCGTAACATCATCAATGTTATAGGGAAACTGAACATAATGGAATTGGCCAATTGTTGAAGCAAAACAATAATAAAAGTGAGGAATAATTATTCCTTGTAAAAATAGTTTATAAAAAGACAATTCTGCTAATGTGTGATATCGATAAACACCACACTTGCCATAGCAACCACCGTACCCTGAAAATCTCAATGATTAACTTAATTTATGTGTTTTCACCTGCACTTCCTCCAGTGAGAGCTTCGATGAACAAAAATCAATTTTACTCGCAAACAAAATGTACACAGTGGTCCAATTTCATCTGAATTTTTTTCCTAGCACATCATTGTTTTTAGTATGATGCCATTACTTTTGAGCGTAGCACTGAGTCTTCAATGTGGGAGTGCTATATTGTGATGATAGGCATCGCAGTCTGATGTAACCCGGTCGATGCAAGTGCACTGGAGGAATCTATGATAACTTTACCCTGTGGTAACCATTAGGCAGATATGTCATTATGAGCAATATCGGGATCCTATCATTATTGTTCCTAGTATCCTCTAAAAGAAATTATGCCTCGCTTCCTTGTTGTTGTGATGATTACCTTATTTTTGTACACTGAGGATGAAATTCATATCCGAGTAAACGGCAGTAATCCGTAGAGCCGATTGGGACTAAAGAGAAAAATCGAACAAACAATTCAAACGAACTTGTTAGTAGCGTACAACAAGCTGTTGTTTACGTGCGACCATGCGATCGCTTATGGATTGCAATAGTGACGGTACGTTCATGGTTAAGCAACAGCCAGAGGAGCAGTATGCAAAGTCAAAAATGCTGGACTACCGAACCAACATTATGACCAAAGCTTTACTTAACTCTGAATTAAATGAAAAATAACAACATAAGAAAATGAGGTATAGTTTAAGAACTGTTATTCAACTGATTCAATATTTTTACAAACATCAGAACGTCCATCAAATGCTGCCCAACTGTCTTAGGTAACTTATGTTACTAATTACAAGTGCATATTTTAAGAAGTAAATCATGGATATCTTCACTGCACACCACTGATCGATTTCAACTTTTCCATCAAGTGAATTGCGTTTATTGTGTTCAATGAAACTATCGCTGGTCAGAAAGATGGTTCTGTTGAAATCGAAAGTTTTGGTATGACCCACATTCACGTGAGATAATCACTGAAACGATTTTATATAGTTAAGTGCCATGCTCTGAAGTAATTGTGTGAATAAGCCGGGTTTGTTTCAGTAAACCCGAGGAACTTATTTCGCCTGAGGAACTGAACTCATTCAACTTCCCAAAACTTGTTTAGGGAAGCCTGTTCCCTCAACGGCGATAACTGTTGTACTAGTGTTCGTAACTCTAAAAAATGTTTTTGTTTACAAGGGAGCACTAAATCACACCTATCAGTCGGAACTTGTGATAAATGTAAATATTCATTTCTTTGTTTTGGAGTATCTTCTCTATACAGAATTCATTGCACATTTGTTCATCCGTGCGCACAGACACTAAAGAGACCAACGTTACTGGGTTAGCGTGTGTTTATTGGTTGTTATAGTTACAAAGATGATCACACAAAAAGCAAGCAACACGAGCATCTACCGGAAAGTTGGCTCACGTTAGGATTTTGTTTGTTTGTTGCAGAACTGTCTAAATGTCACATAGCATTTGTTTATTACTCTGCCAAGAATTCTGAAAGTGTTCTTGTATCTTTTTGTTTATTGATCTTCAGATGAAACCAATGAACCGGTTTCAAACGAACAGGTACGTATGTCCATTTTTCCGGTAAAAATTTTCTTTTTCAGTTCCCAATAAATCATTGTTGCCATGGGCTTTTAGGGATATACCACTAGAATACATAAGCTGTTTGGTCTTATATGTGTGAATATCCATAAGTAATACGATTTGGTGAAATCACTTCTACTTTTGGATGTCACGATGACATTTTCGCGTGTCAGTTTTGAATACCACTGACTTCGTTTCACAAGTACGTCTGGAATAAGAAGATTACCTTTCGGACTAAATAAATTTGAGTAAAAGACAACACAGTAATAGTAAGATCGGTTGCTTGTTCCTAGATCTAGTTGATTACGGGTAAATGTGTTCAAAGCGACCAAGTTAATCCAGACAAAATTTAGAATAGTACTCTGTTAAATAGTGCAAGCTATCGCGAAAAGAACCATATCACCACTAAGTGCACGTGAAACTGCACCCCAAAGTGACAGACGCCTTAATCATCTAATGAAAATTATGAAATCGTGTAACAACAAACTTGATGGAGAAAAACAGGTGAACGGTACATAAATTCGAGAAGATCATACCCATGATATCATAAATAACAGGTTCAATGACACAGAATCAGGATGGACCTTAAATGTCGAATATGGGACGATGGTTTTCTTACTGTATTGGAAACACAATCTTTCGAAGAAATCGCGACTACTGTCTCTCAAGGTGACTCCCACAAACGTAGGAATAAACTGAGGTAAAAGATCACAGTTTCCACAACCAGAATGATATTCATTGGAAACTTTCTTTCATGAATTACCTTTGATACAATCAAGCAACAAATGGATGTAAAAAAAAACAGTGAATAATCGTCTCATAAGAGACAGGAAGTACTTAAATAAATTGTTTGATACTCTGGTATTTACATGCTTAGATAAAGCGGTGTTTTCAGAAACTGAGACGGAAGCCAGTTCAACTGTGTAGACTCATAGAGAGAGTAATAAGTCTAACTGAATGTCGCAGACACTGGAGGGTAGGAAAGGATCCGACTACTAAAGAGGGCAGAATGAGTAACCTACGCACTTAGAAAGTCAGTACAACATGGTCTGATAACACACAAGCTGCGGTTCAGCTCTCTGCCCGGATATTAATCGGTGTCTATTGTTTTCCACTAAAGCAAGCCGGCTAAAACGATACCTGAGTTCAGAAGTCGTCATCATTTGTGTGACTGGTAAGCTCAAATCTCTACAGTTCGTCAGTATCGAAACATGTATTGACTCAGCCGGATTCCTAGTTGTGTTGTATGACAGGCAGTTTCGTTGCGAGTAGTATACTACTCACAAGTAGTATGTTACCCACAGGCAACGGTAGGCGATGAACAGTATCAATTCAAGCGCATGCCGTTTGGCCTATCCGGAGCACCATTCACATTTCGACGCCTGATGGTTCAGTTGGTAAAGCGACTGGATAATGTGGCGGTATATGGGGATGATATCGTAATATACAGTAACACGGAATCGGAACATGCCGCCCACATAGATGCTGTCTTAAATCGTATTAAGAACTCAGGACTCCGGATCAATGCCGAAAAGTCGCAACTCGGACGGTCATCGGTGGTGTTACTGGGACACAAGGTGGGTCAAGGTGAAATCAGGCTTCTGCCGGAGAAAATATTGACGATTTGAGAGGCTGTGGCTCCGAATTCTAGACGAACGCTGAGACAATTTTTGGCTCGACCAGGGTACTACAGTGTGTTCGTGAAAAAATTTTCACTCCATTACATCACCATTGTACGAACTTCTTCGAAAAGACAAGAAAGTTGAATGAACCGACGATGTCCAGAGGGCGTTCACGCGAGTGGAACAAGCGATGAACGAGCAGCAAT
>JTDE01021610.1:21983-33633 GCA_014338405.1 Paragonimus skrjabini miyazakii | reverse complement strand
GCAAGCGTACACTGGAGAGCGTAAAGCGCCTATGGCCCTGCTAGTTTAGATACGTCAATTTGTGGTTGACGGCGAAGTGGCTTCCTACTAAGACGCAAAGCGAACTTGGCACACAACAGTGCATGATCCGAATGCACGCATGTGCTTCAGATTGACTTTCAATCCTAGAAACAGCCACGCCACCGATAGCTGATGACCATGTGGTCAAACTGCATTCACGGCTGACTCGACGAGGTAGCCAGCTGGCGCACTGACGTCTGGAACGTCGAAAATGAATACTTGCCAGAAACAAGCCGCTATCAGCACAGAACTGCAACAAACGTTCACCGTTGTCTGTTCGATGAGTACCGCAAGATTGTGGACTACCTAAGTCACGCTCACCAGCGCTTAGCTTCCAGCAACTACAACAATATCAGTGCGCTGCACAGTGTGTAGGAGATTAGTGAGCCGGAGATAAAAAACAACTTTGACCGTGTTTGAACTGTGAGGATATATACCGCAACAACAAACAGGTAGCGCTTGCGATGGGCGCCTCTCGACGATCTAATCCTACTTTCGAGGCTGACGGCACAAAGGAGATGGCTGACGGATATCCAGTCAAGCGACGTCTTCTCTGCGTATGCATTTAAGACAATTCCAACACCGGCTTGGCAAGTGGCTTGAGTTGCAGTATCTCCAGACAAGCGCACATTGTACTCGCATGGTGAAGCGGCTGACGGATACTGAAGACGTAGCACTGAGGTAGAATCCTGGAGCCGTGTTTCAGCAAGAAAATAGACATTTATGGTATGCAAGAGCCGCCTGCCGACCTATTCGTGTTAGTGCTCCAATATCAATTGTAACAAGCTTAAATAGTGTTCGCGGGACGAGTAGGAGCTTGTGTTCTTCAGGTAAAGGAACTTTGTTGTTTGACACACTATCATTCTGCCGCTCGCGACGAGCGTCAAATGAGGTAAGTGTCTGATAACGTGACTAGGGGGTCACCAAGTAAAGAGATGTTTGACAAAGAAGAGGGAAGGGAGACAAAATGGTTTGGTAGGGTAAAATATGATATGGGGCCAAAGCCGGTTGCTTACATCTTGACCGAATAGTCGTGAAAGGCATGGGAAGTTCATAATTACTATAAATTTATATTCACAATTGAGGGCAGAAAACGTCTCGGTTGCCCATGCTAAAGGAGGGGATTGGTTTGCGGGGCCCCACCCGGAGCCTTTGGTTCAAAATAAACCTAATCGGTAAGGCAGCGATGCAAAACACGGAGCTCTCAGTCCAATGGAGGCCAGTGATCAGTAGTGGTTCGGTTCATACGCCCTTCGGTTGCAGTCCATCTATCCAGGATGCACAATACACTCTGTAAGAAGTTGAAATAAAAGCAGCGCAGCAGTTCGAGGATTCACCAATGAAGGCGGATCTGTCCAGCCTGGGAACCCAAGGTCGATAGGGCTGTTGAGACGCATGCCTCCTGTTGCCTGGGACCGGCGACCAAATTGGTTCATACGCCTTTCGAATGAGGTCCAGCCACTCAAGGTACTCAGCACACCATGCGTACTCGTTGAAGCTGCTCATCATCATCATCATCATAGACAGCAACACATCAGTGGTTCACACTGATGCTTAACTGCCACACAACCACGGTGATCACCGAGGTGATTCATATGCCTTCTCTGGAGGTTGTCAACGGTTGACGGGGACTGTAGATGTCAGTACGTCATACGTAGAGCACGCCAGACGAATGGCATGCTACTCGTGAGCTCATGTGCTCCCGTTGGGGCATTTGAAACTTTTGTGTTGAGGTAACATACGCCATGTCGCAGCACCGTCAAAGAGTTTATGTAGTGTTTTACGAGAAACCCGGCTGCCAACCGTGAATCCACCATGCCCTGGTAGTACTTCCGCTTATTGCCCGTGACTGCTTATACGTCGGGAGAATCCTGCTGGTTTCGCAGCTAACCTCCACATGAAAGCCTGTTTCCCAATCCATAACCTGAGGACTCGACCGGTGGCGTTGAGCCAATCTGTTCGCTTACCCGGGTACGGGGTGCCGTCTAACAGCAACACAACCGGCTCGGATAGAATACAAAACGCGTGCAGTGTTGTAGAAGCAATACCCATCACAAGGATGCGATAAGGTATACGTTTCGCAGTACAGAACCGGATGTAAAGCTGCCTGTTGGGAAGTAGTTCAATATGCACCGGTTAGGGATGGTGAACAACAAAGATAGATATTTCGGAAATAGCTCGATTAGCTCCGTAGCATCGGCGCGAAGTTTCTGAGAATGTGGTACTGATGAGATGTACAGTAGACAACCGGAACAAAACATGTTCACGAGAAATGGCTCAGCTGATCTTCGCTAGGAGTAGGTGCATGTTCGAAGAGTTTCATACAAACAAAAACCGTAGCGAGCAGTTGAAATAGGGTGTTCTAGCACCAAGATAGACGTGAACACATGCACGTACGTGTGGAATAGATTCTACGCTTACTTCTAATCAAGTATGAAATTCCACCTGGTGAGAACAATATTATACAACCTTTGTGTGCAAATACCACATTGACCGACACCAGTCGCTCATCGCACCAGTTGACCGCAGGTAGATTCGAGTAGCTCTTAAGGGAAGTTAGCGGAAGTGATCATCGTTGACAGGGCCACGACACAAACTAGAAACAACAACCGAACTGATACTCCATCTATAATACTGTCGGCAGGAGTAAACGAATTCAGGGTAATCGCAAGCACCATACCAAATGACAGACCAAGTCGGTCTCGTGATGGCAAAGTGAATTATGAAGCAAGCAACATCCATCGACTGCACGTTATCAGCTATTTCATTCGGAAGAATCACATCCCCCGCACACCGTAGTATCATCGGTAAACAGTTAAAAAGTAAATTTATCTCCGTCTCTGGTACAGACGACAATAGTTTTTCCACTCCGATAAACAACCGTTCTCGGGATAATTCTTTTAACGAGCAAGCAACGGTCACAAAAATGGCTTCAGACAATAAATCGCTTACCCCTGGCGCGCGTTTGACGGTTAGAGACAACCACTAGACCTGAGTTTGCCGGCAGTTTTGCAAAGAAACTGGAGGATAGAACAAGAGGGACGGAGTTAAATATGGAAAGGAAGTGCAAACTTAGACTTGAACAGTTTGAAAAAGGATAAACAATGTGTGAACAGTTGACTCATCGTTGCGCTGTTAGGTCGATTGGATATACTGAAGGAGAAGCAATTTATAGCTTGTAATTAGACAGTACTGTCGCTTGCCTTGAAAAGTGCGATTAGATGAATCAAAAGCACATATAAAGAACGATGCTATGAAGATCGCTAAACATAGTTTCTATCAAATTGTATGCTGAAAGTAAACGGGATGAATATAGTTGAAGTATTGAGATCGGAACTAATAAGAGGTCATTCTTGACCGTTTTCAAAGTAGCGTAAAAAATATAGTTCGGTGTATTTTTATCCTTTCTAAAATTCCTTCAAATTTTACAATACTGGACGAGAGCTACCAGAGGGTTGAATGTGTTAGTTTTTTAGAAGAATTAAAAAGTCATATATGACCACGACTACAACTACAACAAATGAACGTCGTGATTTCGAATAGGAGTGCATCTGTGTACAACCGTAATCGTTACAAAAGCCTCCAGTGCGCTTGAGTATGCACCGGTGCATGACTCATCTCGCCGTCGACGTGCAGAACGTATAACAAACAGTCGAGAAAAGTTCATGCGATCGGACGTCATTTGTGAACTACACACCCACCGACTACGTTCATTTGCTCATCAGTCTACTCAGTGCATGCCAAGGTAGTTGAAGAAACGGCACCAATGACTACTGTTACGAACGTGATTTCAAAAGCAATGCTCAAGGTCAACAGACGTTAGCTCAAAGTGGCAGATACATTTTGAAATGTTGTCTCCGTCGCAGATGACGTTTGACGGAAATCATGTAGTGGTCGAATACCCGCGATAAACATAATCACTACCGTACCTAGTCTAGAACAGTTATGCGATAGTCTTCAAGTAAAGACCACTTCGGCTTGGCCTCTTGGACTTTTCCAATGAGTTGCCAGTTTTCCAGAGACCGTCGTCTCAACTCTTCTCGGTGATAAAGCTAAATTTATTTAAGCTGTTTCTGTCCAGATGATTGATGTGCACTCTTAAGTCAGGGATCGAAGACTATTCATCTTGAGATAAAATAAGCTCCACATGTCACCAGAAGAGTGAATAGCTGGGTGTCTCGAAAAATTGCGTTAAGACAAAACAGTTACTGCATACGCAACAAAACCAGAAGGTATGAACGAGCAATCGCGTTTCAAGCACTGGCTGCATATGCTAAATAATCCACTTTCACCTAAAATCGAAAGATTACACCGTTCCTCAATAACTGCACGTCTTATCCACATCTATCACTTGGCAATAGGAAGCTGATACTCCCATTCCCCAAATACAAAATCAATACAACAATTTTGGAATTCTGGAGTAATCTACCGTCTAACAGTTGTCTAACGAAAGAGTCTTTCACCACACACTACCCTCTTCGTGAGTGATATGATTTCTCACACTGAGATACCCGAATACGTCAATAGCTCATTACTTTACGTACACATACTCAGGGCCATTCATTGGTTTTTAATGTTTTCCGAGCATATAAATTGAACACTACCCATAACTGAGCGCAGCTGTCGCATTCCCATAGACTTCCCAGACGGCCACCTTAAAAAAGAATCACTAAGCACGAGTTTTGTTCTTGTTAGAGCTCATCAGTAGTGCATATCTTTGCCACGGCCGACACTAGAACTCCGGTCACGCTTTCATGAGGCAACCCTATTCGAAAGGGGCCGACTGGGAAGTCTATGGGAATGCGACAGCTGCGATCAATTGTGGGTAATGTTCAGTCTATACAGGCACTTTTAACTAATTTCGATTATCTCACAGTCAATTGCAATTTGCAATACACAAACTTGTTTTCAGTGTGTTGTCGTTTTGATTCTACAGTATAAGGAATCGAATCGATTTACGAAAACATGATACTAACCATAACACTGAACAAGTGACCTTATAAACATGGAACAAACGGTAGGCGTTTATATATACAGCCAGTAAGCTCCTACCTGAAAACGTCATATATACAAAACAGATTGAAAAACTGAATCACGTTCACCTAGCAATCAGATCAGTTATTAATTGACATAGTTAATGGAAAATGTGTTAATACACAAAATCGATGACGTACATCCGGGATGACAAATGAACCACATTAAACTGAACAGCGTTAGAACAAACCCACGGAGCAGGGTCGATGCCTCCCGTGGATGTAGATGGAGTTACCGATTTAGAGACACCACTTAAAATGAAACGAAAGAGTTGCAGCCTACTAGATCGAACGAGAGAAGCAGAAAATCACTTTATTGGGTCGTTTAACAGTAACGCGCATAGATACACCTTTAGCCTTCGATCGTACCCATCGGTACTATGGCTCGATCCGCCATTAATCTTGACAATGGTCTACGAAATACCACGGTAACAACTAAATACAAATGTAGAGAGGAAAAATTGAAATTTGTGGAGAGGAAGGATCAACAGTTCTACTGATAAAGCCACGCCATTGGTTACGACACACAGCTACCTCTGAGAGTGCTTCTAATCAGCGGTGCGGACGACCGAACAACCCACAACCTAGCAGGCTGTTGAGATGACTACTTCGGTAGGTGAGGCGAACAACGGGATCAGGCGGTCTGTCCGAAATAGCAAACACAGGGTCAGAAACAATTGTGATGATATAAAATGAATACCATGCTGGGCAGTCATGTCATTTCATCGATTCAACATACTTCGCATATTACCCCCAAAACTAGATACAACAATATCGTCCGCATGCTTAAGTTGCATCGGGTCGGTGGGCATCCGGATTAAAATGAACAGTGGGAAAGTAGAAAAGATATACTCAACAACCATGAAAGGAAGAGGCAGATACGAGGAAAAATCGGAAGCCACAGTTTCCATTCACAGTGAAAGCTACCGATCCTTACACATGCACACACACTTACTCTTCACAAAATTCCCAGCTGGAACCCAGAGACTCAGTCCACAAAACCGTCCTTCCAAGAGTTCGAGTACTCAAAGCGGATGTGTAGTCGGACCAGGCAAATCCCGAAGGTAGCTGGTCAACATTATGATAACTACGTAGAGTGGCCTTTGTGCCGTGATCTAACCCTGCCAAATTATCCGAAGCAGCATAAAGCAAATCCAAAGTTTCCTGGTGGAAAATAAACATGAAATAAACAACAGAGCACCAGGAGAAAAACATATATTTGAAACAATGGGCTCTCTTTAACCAATTCAACAGAGCAGAAAGAAGATATGCCTTGCAGTGTCGAACAATTATTTACTCTTATCAATCGCAAATATAAAATATACATGTTAAATGTATCAGACAAACGGAGAGTGGAAATGCATACAGTCACGACCACAACTCCATAAGTTGCCACTGCCACTTGTGCACAACGCCTGCCAACAAGTTCGGATAAGTACTGCTTCACTGAAGGTCAGCATCTTGTGTACGCTAACAGGGTCAATTTGGTAACCTGTTGCCACAGGTTTAGCTAGTTCCCTTTTGAAAATAAGCACTAGACTTAGGTTTCGTTCTTGTCAGAGCTCGTCACTAGTGCACATCCTCACCACTACTGGGAGTTGAATGCTGATCATGCTTTTATGAGATGACGGTGTTAACTAATGCACCATTGACCACACGTTGAGCATACTCGAATTATCATGCACAAAAGTTCGGCTACATTTGCTTGTGAATAATGCTCAGCCTGTTAAACTGTCTCGAGAAGAGATCCAATAAGCTTCACTTCTGCTTTTTCAACATGGTGAAAAATCTTGATAGTGGGGACATCGACTTGAGCTAACAGGATGGTTACTGTGTCTCCACTCGAGGTGATCGAGCAACCTGAGCAGTACGCTCAAGCGAATGTGGACGAGCGTTTGCGTACGATACTTCCATCGTGCTCAATATAAGGACAATGACAGTGGAAATATGGCCAGAGTTTACAGCTCGGCAGTGACAAGATTATTCATTATTGATGAGCCCTGACAAGAGAGAAACTCGAGTAGTGTCTCTTTTCGAAAGAGGCTGTCTGAAAAGTATGTGGCCGATTGTGAATGATGTTCAACATGTATCGATCCAAATCTCATACAGTTTACCAGTTTGTATTTTCTAACCTCTTTGTTTATTCATTCACTATCACGCGTATTTATAAGCCTATGGATTGATCGAACGCTGCATCCACGTTTCCATCCTCATATTTGATCAACAAGCTCGTAATCTACCGTGGCTGTCTTACACACAATAGAACTCTCGATCGTGCTGTGCTTTCATCATTAGAAGAAAGAACCTCTTAAAAAGAAAACCAACTGTCCAAGAATCACTTTTATGAGGTGGTGAAATGTTATGCGTCAAATGTAGTTGAAGAAACAAACGACTCAGAGCTATACACGAAAGACATGTTGGGTGCCGAAATGGCTATAGTCTTCCAGCGTCGATGGTCTTGTTAGGCCAAACTCGGCCAGTGTATTAATTGGTCGCAAGGCACATCACCGAGGTAAATAAAACCGTTAATCACTAATTGTTACACATCGCTGTGGCGAACAAAATAGTGGTTTGTCTCTACGCACAAACCGAGAATGAGGCTTATTTAGCCAAAACCAAATGATAACATGGGTTTGTTCGCTGAACTTAGCAAACACTGTACTGGTCCCGATAGATTAGAAGTGGACTTATGTAAGGGCATTCATTTATAGATCTAAGCTAGGGGAATGCACGCTAAAGCAAATGTGGACACCTGAAGTTAACGATAAATGACGTAGTTGTAATATGAGCCAAAGGTCACCACGCTGAAGAACGGAAATAAAATCACACGATGAATTACTGTAGACTCTTAAGGCAATGAACTAACTGAATGCTGTACCACAGTACATACGTCCATTCCTAGTGTTGCATTTTCCAACTCGTCCCTGAAATCCTTGTTAGGCTGATCAAGAGTATTTGGGTTCAGACTACCGTTTGTTTGTTTCTTTCCAGACCTAGGAATCTTTCAAGTTCTAAATGTAAACACGCCATTGCAACATAGCAAATACTGAAGAATGTAACACGTATTAGTTTGTCTAAACCGTTTGGCTTTCTAGAAATGTGATCATTGTATCATTGCATAATGGATGCGTAATCGTCAAAAGCTACCGATATGAAACGTTCGGCAGCATACGTTTTTCCCAGACTCGTGACACTGTGAAGTACTAAAAATAGGTTCGATGCGATCGCAGTCTGAATTCTGAATGTATGCGTATTTTGACAATTCTTACAAAAGGAAGTTGTCTTACTGATTGTATCACGCGCATACTCATTGGGTATGGAAGAATACAATACCTTTACCAAAGAGATAAGTTTGTACTCGCCAAGTATTTATTATATTTCTTATTATCAAGCAAAAAGTAGTGCAGGATTTTTACTGTTGTAAGTTAAACAAAACCCTGAAAATTAGGCATAAGAGAAACGGTGGATTTACGTTTCACCTTTCACAAAGCACATCAGTAGTGCATAACTGTTCACCTGTGCTTCTGAGGTACGTATGGTGATTACCTCACTAGTTCGCATAAAGTGTGACCGAATTTACACAATCAAATATCCAATGACAGAGGTATTGATCTACAGTTTCTTTCTTGCTCTACAGGAAGTGTGTAAGTTTTTTTACTTTAAAAGTAGCCAACATCATTGAATGTAAGGTGAAGACAAGATTTTTGTGAAGGACCTGGCTATACATGCTCTCCAACTGCAAAACTTTTCCGAGTTACACTGAGTCCTGGCAGTACATAGTCGCTCCAGGTTGCTGACGTCCTTGTCAGGAAAAATTTATTAAGCATCTTTTAAACATTCCAAAGTCAGGTCAACACTATTCATCATCGTTTGAGTTCCCATTTTCTTGTAAGGGAGCATACGGCTCCTCTCTGTGTGACGGTCAATCCTAACCGTGTAAAGAAATGAACCGACCGTGAACATCGGCTAACTGTTTTTTTTTCCATAATCTTTTTCGACCACTAGTTTCAGTTGTTCAGTTTAGTAGTAATAATTCTGTAAATTCATCTCATACAGTGTATGAAACGTTTCTCAACTTGACTTCAGTGATACTTAGATTGTACGGGCATTTTTTAAAAGAAAACATATGATCAGGATCCCCCGCACAAGCACAACCATAAATTTGAACCTCAGATCAGCGAGACGTGTCTACTCGAAAGAGAGTCAGGTGTCTCATCCATAGTTGTTGCGCTAACTGTTCTGGCAAAAATGTGGCAGATTGGTATAAGGGGAACGCGATCGAGCCGATGAATTCGGTGGATGAGGCTATCACATTACCATCCCGGAAAATCCGATATCTGAGAGGTTGATTTTTAAGTACGTGTGTACGCGTACATGAGAAAATAAATGCAACGAACGAGTAATGGAGGCCGATAAGCAACAACCAGCTTCCGTCCGATCATGCCGGATCGGACAGCCATACAACGAGATAAAACACACGGATGTAGAATACACTTGCACTTTCAGAGAAAGGCTCAGTAGCCACAAAAAGCGCAGACACACAGATACCATTATGACCTACGAAATGTGGCAGCCGACCACTTCACCTATATCGACAGTTACGTAGCTGCTAATGTAAACAAAATTAGACGTCGGCTTTAATGTGCCATCATCAAGAGGTGAACTAAGAATGTTAATGAATAATTGTACATTCGTACAAATAATTTGCAATTGGTATGTTAGAGGCAGCTGAATACAGTTGACTACCAGGTTAAGATAAGAAACAATGAGACATGTCTCGAACAGTTAAATGCTAGCATTCATGAACAACCCATTACAAACATTAGTGAAACGAACGCTTTGTTATTAGTGAACGATTCTCCAAACAGGCCAGTTAGCTTGCAAGCGTTCCATCATTATATCAGGTGACACCTTCAGTGTAATTTTGTGTATGGATACAGGTACGCCATTGATTGCGACACACCACCATCTCGGATAGCGTCTCTAACCAGCGGTTTGAGTAATCACGAGGACTCCATCCAGGCAGGCGACACCTACCCACTTTGCTCAATGGAGCAGCCCGGGTCTTCATATTTCGTGACCACGTTGTTGCTTGACCACCACGCGGTTTCATCCAACTGTTGGTGGTCTCAGTATATAATGCCCGGTACGGTAAACGATCAGATGACGTACGGAGAACGTGACCCAACTATCGCAAGCTGTACAACGTAATTAGTTGACCAATTGATCGCGCATCCCGAGCGTTCCGGAATACGCGCCGGCGAACAGCCACATTGCTCACGCGATCAGTCCACTTAACATGGGCCAAGTGGCGGAGACAACGATGAACAAACACAGAAAGCCTGTTGATATCTTCTTTGTGAACAGTCCACGTTTCCGAAGCATAAAGCAAAATGGAACGCACACAGGCATTATATACTCTTTCTTTCAGCGGCAACCTGTTGTCTTTTTGACGCCACAGATGACGCAGTTTGGCAAAGGCAACTCCTGCCTTTGCAATCCTCGCTGATATCTCACCAACAATATTACAGGCTGACGAGATAGTGCTACCCAAATATGTGAAACTGTTCACAGTCTCAAGCGGATTACCTGCAATGAAGAAAGTAAGAGTGGAAATGTCCCAGTCTTGAAGCAGCACTTCGCACTTTGAAGGTGCAAAGCTCAATCCATACAAATCAGTTCGGTCACTCACCTTGTTCAGCATGTCTCCGGCAGAGGGGCTAAGCAAGACACTGTCGTCCGCATACTCCAGATCGATCAATCAAGCGCCAGGAAGAAACTCAACACTAAGTTCACTGGACTGCTCGAGTGAACCATCCAGAATGTCATCCATGACAAAATTGAACAGGAAGGGAGAAATCGGAGACCCCTGACGAACAGCACTAGAAGTGATGAACGCCTGAGACAGTTGTCCATAAAATCTCATTCTGTCCGCAGAGTGAGCACACAGTGATCTCAACAGATTGACGTATTTCTCTGGTACTCCCTTGCGAAGAAGGCAGCTCCAGAGAACATTACGACCAACTGAATCGAAAGCACGCTTTAAGTTCAAAAAGACCACGACTGTCGGCTGTCTGTAGGAGTGCCGATGTTCCAAGATCCGTCGTAAGGTAAAAATATGATTAATGCACCCTCGACCGGATCGGAATCCTGCCTGTTCTTCGTTTATCTGGCATTCTCTGGGCTTAGTGAGACGACGTAAAATGAGGCCAGTAAGCAACTTGGATGTAATAGACACCAAACTGATGCCTCTGTGGTTGTCACATTGACTTCGGGCTCCCTTTTTTAAACGGAAATGACTGTTGATAAGCACCAATCATGAGGTACCTCTTCAGTCTCCCAAATCGTACTGAGGGGTTTTGTCAGTTCTGATATCAACCTCTCGTCACCAAACTTGAAAAGAGAAGGGGGGAGGTCTGGACAAGGAGCCTTATTACGCCTCAATAAGCTTCACAGCCACTTCTACTTCCGGCCCCGACGTCCACGTGACCTGATTCAGGCCAGCTGAACTGTTCTTCAAAATGCTCAGCCCACGTGTCAAGTCGACGCGATTGACT
>JTDE01021610.1:7184-19830 GCA_014338405.1 Paragonimus skrjabini miyazakii | reverse complement strand
AGATAGAGCGACCCGGTTTATACTGCGAGACGGCCGATGCAGTATGGAATTATTTGTGTTGTGACTGTTCATGGTTATGTGTGGCAGTGTACCAGAACTGGTACATTTTTCGGAAAGATGCCAACCTTCTTCCAGCTCCCAACCTGGAGGACCAGGAGACTGGTTTGCCAGACCTCTACCTACTGGCCTGCCTGGCATGAGTGACTCTATCGGTATGGTGACCACACCGTTCAATTTAGCCCAACAGATCATCGAGATGCGCAAGCCGTCACACCGCGTCAAGGTCCAGTCTCGTTGTGACAGAATGTGAGGACAAAGCTACTTAATATGTGGCAAACCACACCTCAGCCTGTTTCTGTTAAGATCAACCCGGAAAATGAAGTTCACTAGAACAAAACAGACAAAAGACTGACAATATACGATTTATGCTCGAGCAGATTTCGTTACATCTTCACTGGTACTTACTGCAGACGGGTTTATTGTACAGGATTCCAAATCACAAAACGATGACATACAAAGACAGTATAAAATCCGTTCGATTACCATCAGGATAGCACCAACGTTACACAGTTCCTTTTGTATGCACAAAATGGGGTGTCGGTATCAGACTGTAATGGCTTAGGCGTACCGTAGTAAACGTACGTTTAAAATTGAAAATAAAACATCAAATGGCCTTACTGAGTCAGTCAAATGTGTCATCAGGTGAGTACGGACAATCGATGGCGCCGGTTCCTTTCAGATATTTGCTGTCAAGTTGCCAGATTGCTTTCTTATGTTACTTCAAATCCGATAAAGATTTTGATCCTAGAAGGAGAACTAGATCATCTATTTTTGCTGTGCACATCTGACGTAGGTTTTAATTTTTAAGACAAAGCTTGGTGCGCATACTGTCTGACCGGACAAGATGACTTTGCACTAATGACACTAGATGATAAACTAAATCAACTAGAACAAGCTTCATTAGACAACGGTTAGCCGAAAGCATTTATGGGAAAATTCAACAAGAGCAATGCGCAAGGTGATTCGCAACCCACAGTTCCTCAAAAAAACAGCAGGTTTACAGCTGCCATTCAAAGGAGACAACGCATGTGGATTGGGTGAACGACGCCTAAAGTCAGCTATTGTCTGCACCTTCCTTGCCGTGGAGCCAGCGGTCGAACATAGGACTTTCCGAATTCCTACGCCCGCGGTTAAGCAGCTGGTGTCTATATTCATCAAATCAAACGTAACCTGTGTATACAAATGTCAATGCGAAACAACCTACGCTGGCGAAACTGAGTGCCAACTTGGAATCAGGGTTATCGAACAATTGCCAAACTGGGTTCAACAAGAGGTCAGACAATCAAGCAACTTGATAACAAACGTCTAAAAGGAACCGACGTCATCAACCGCGGAGCATCATCTGATAATACAGCATGTGGTTGATTCGAAAAGAACGTTCGTTACGGTATGCCTAAGCCATTACAGTCTGACACCGACACCCCATTTTGTGCATACAAAAGGAACTGTTTGTGACGTTGGTGCTGTCCTGATGGTAATCGAACCGGTTTTGCATTTTGCCCTTTCATGTCATCGTTTTGTGGTTTGGAATTTTGTACAATCAACTCGTCTGCAATAAGTACTAGTGGAGATGTAACGAAATCTACTCGAGCATAAATCGTGTATTGTCAGTCTTTTATCTCCTCCATTCAAACCTGTAATAGAAAATGATTATTTCAAATCAAGTTGAGTGTTGCAGAAACGAGGACAGTGCTACGAGGATAAGAGTTAACCATCGGACAATAACTCACAGAAGTGACGACGAGTTTACCGCCAAGTACTGTACGATCATTGTGTGTTGTCAAGCGACCTATCAGTTTTCGAGAGGCGAACGGAGATTCATTTGTGGACTTGTCGAAATTTAACTGGTCTGGATCGTAAATGTCCCATCGCCATGAATTAGTACTTAGATGCCCAGTTACCGGCTGGGTTGACCACAACAAATATCCAAGCGAAGTGATCGAGGATTCCGGAAGACGATCAGGCTTCTTCAACAATAACAACACGCGCCCTCCATCAGCAAGGAACTGGCTGACCTGTTAAATGCAAATGTAAAGCAGATCGTACATTATACCGCTTAGTCAGAAGAAGAAGACTGTCATAGCACGTTTACATTCTGTTAAGCAGAACAAAACCAATCCCTCACGTAAAACCAAACACATTCACCTAGAATGCCCCTTCAGCTTTCACCTAACAAGTGTTCGGTCACATACGGAAACTGTCAGAAGAGAATCATGAGGATGAAAGTGGCAGGTCAACAACAAGTTATCATTTAATGTAGGCATTAGATTAATCCACACGAACGACCGAGATTGTCGTTTGAGAAATTACTTCGCACATCCAGTGTGTGAGGCAATGCGTTAATATTGGGTGTTCTAACTCTCACTTCGATTATTGGAGGAAGTCTGTTTGAAACTATGGACTGGTTCGCTTACTTGAGTACAACCAACCCGTCAACTTGTAATACTGTTGATAGTATATCAGGCAGAACAGCGAACGCACGTATTGCCTTCCCTACGGTTTGTCATTCATAACACCGGAAAGACGTTCATTTATGTTTCAAAAAAAGTGTGCAGTGGTTGGTACATTTTATCTCGTTTTATGGTTCGAAAAGGTGGCCAGTTTGCAACGAGAATGTGGTTGGTCGTCAGTGCATATTTAGGAAGAAAACGGATGGTCAATCCATTCGACAAATAATGAAAACGCGGTCTGATGGCTGGATTACAGCCTTTGTGTGTTAGCCAAGAGTGTACCGCGCCATGCTTCATCCCCAGAGACCAAGATCGATTGGGTAAAATTACAGGGTGGTCAGGCAACGGTGTATTCATAACACATGAAGTCACTGATTGTTCTGTCCAGCCTTGCTTTTAGTACAGTTTTTATTCTCACTGGATATTTTTCGTCACTGTTATAATGAAAGGTGGCTCGGGACGCAGCATCATTTCACCAACTTCATACCCGTTTATAAATGAATGAAATGAATGTGACCAGCTCGTAACCGAGTACTGGTCTTCTTAAATCATACGAATTAATAACACACACCGCTAACAGGATATAGCGTATGACAATGAACAAATAAAAAAGCAAATCCAAAAGCTCACGGAACAGCCTGCACAATGTTAGGAAACAAACACGCTCACAGCAGAGAGTCGGTCTCCGACGGAAAGGTTGGCTTTAACTCAGTGCCGATGACACACCACTACCAATCATGTGATTATGGATTTAAAGCCAGCTGCTGCAATAGTACTTTTCTAAGTTTGGACAAGCTGACAATATCCAGCCTAGACACAACACAGAGTGCCACATGGCATCAAACAACTTGCGGTAGAAAAAACTGGGGGGAAAACAGATATTTGCACTGCTGAGTCAAGGCTGAAACTGTCGCCAACAGTAATCCGTAAAATGGCAGGCTGACGAATAAGTACAAACGTAGGGTAGAAAACTACGCAGAAGCAATGTAAGTTCATGAAGGGGCGTTAACAAGCTTATAGGTACAGTCTCGTTGCTGACTGCAAAGCACTGTCGTGTCTGAAACCGCTTCGAACCGGCGATATGGACGGCAGCACAGTCTCCAAACAGGCAGGCATTACTTATCCTGCTACATCGATGTGGTGGTCGGGATTGTGCACTGCATCGACCCGAAAGATTATGTTGGAAAGAACTTCCCTCTTTCCAGATACAACCATATCAGACAAGTCAGAGAAGAGCAGTCCGATAAAAGGCAGTTACACTCACAGAGTTGTTTGTCACATCACTGACCACGTAGGTGTGTTCAGGTGTTGAGACACGATCTTGTGGGCGAACAGCAGAACCAATTTTACAGTTGCGGTATTGCTGTCTTCAAACAAAGAGCACTCTGATCGTCCGACTGTTGACCGTGACTGCTCGCATACTATTCAGTACGGTATCATCCGAAAGCCTGATGTAACTTCGAATACATCCACTGTGTGCAAAAGTGATCAGAACTAGACAGCACTGTGTTCTTGGGCTGGGCAAGCCTGTCACTGTTAGGTTGAATCACTGGTTTTGGGTAGGATCCTCTTGTTGCCTCGAAGGTCGGACTTTCAAGTCAGAGTGGGGTTCTTCAAGCCAACTACCTACCGTGATACAAACGACCGGGGAGTATTAGGTGTAGTTGCTCCGATATGCCGCTCCACTCATGTTCACCTTCTTCATCCTTTGCAGCCAAGATAACCGGTACATAAACGGCATTTTTAACTTCCGCACTCTTCTACAACTAGGTAGGCAAGCTGATCTGGCGAATACCCTGTTGAGTCCGGAAATCGATGTGTGTTGTGTCTCCGGAACGCGCCTCTAAGATTCTTGAATTCGCCCTCGGATAACGACATAGATTGGCAGTTTTTTCTCAGGATCTCTGGTGATGAAGCCGAATGTCGCGGTAAAGCTGAAGTGAAGACAGCAAAGCTCTAAGGCAGAGCAGAATACGCCCGAATGGATCTTCTGGATGGTCGTTTGTGATGTCAGACTTAGCACTTCAGTCGGTTAATATAGACCAGAAAGACGTCGTTTATGTCATATCTGTAAGTGCACCAACATACAATGGTTTATATGGTGTAGAGAACCCCCTCTATGATGCGCTTCCTCATCTTCAGAGACAAAACAAGCATTCGGACATCGTTAGGTTTGTTAGTTATATGAATGCACAACTCGGCCGACCTACTCCAGATGAAAATTGACTGGATGATACGTTCTGTGTGCGTGCGCGACGCACTAACAATGGTGATCGGCTGTTACAAATATGCGCATCTCACGGAGTGGTACATTTCAGCATAAACCACGGCAAGGGGTCACGTGAAGACCACTTTGAGCAACTTAAACATAAAAGCAAATTGGTCATGTCGCTGTCAGTCACCGGTGGCACCATTCCATTAAATGTTGTGCATCGTTTCGAATTAACCGACTGGACTTATATGATGACCGCCTCGTTTCACTGTTTAGTAAGAAACCACCTACTAATAAACATATAGCACTCGGTTGTAAATTGGACGATGAGGGTACACGAAACGCCCATGAGACAGCAGTGACAAGTAAACCGCCCGGATCACGACAACTGAGTATCCCAAACGAGCACTGGGTAGAGATCTAAACAGCTGTGAGCTTCTTATGAAGAGCTTTATTCCGAAAGAACACTGTAGATACGATAAAAGCAGATCTCTGTTGATTCAACCGAAGTTATGACCAACCGTCGATTGACCCCACTGACCCATCATCATAACAGCCATGAGCCTGACCAAAAGGTACTGTGGCTCGGGCCGCCGCTCACCTCAACAGTGACGTGGAATATCCTAGAAGAAAACGTTACTAAGAAGATTGAAAATTATTAAAACAAGACTAAGTGGAAGAACTAAAAATGGTATGGATACAGGTCCGCCGTTGACTGCGACACTTAGCCAGAATACGACAGACTGTCGTGAACTGAACAGGCAAACTTACGAAGAGTCTGCTTAAGGACTATGACGCATACTTCGCCGATCAATCCAAAGAGATGAGGATGACGTTTTTTAAGGAATAACCCGGTGCTGTTTTCCCTGAGAGGAGTTGCATTGATTGTCCGCAAGGTGTTAGTGAGACCAAATGTGAAAAAGATGACTCATGAATCTGCAGCCTACCGCGACGATTTGACAGATTGGTTGAGCACACTGAGGAACAGTTTAACTTGGTCGAGCCAGCACATTCAGATGATGGAACTTGTGTGATTGGTTATGGCATTTCAGAGGGTCCTCCACTGGAAACCGAATTGGTTGAAATCTTTGAAACGTAATAAACCCCCAGGTCTGGATCTTCTTTCTACAGCACTTCTCAAAGATGGTGGTGAAAGATTGCCGCCTAAACGCACAACACTCATTGATTCCATATGGGAAGCTGAAGAGGTGTCTCACGACTGGCGCTTATCAACCCTCTTCTTCTCTTTCTTTTTCTTACTAGCCACAATCCCCATAAATACGAATGAGCTTGCGACTATGTTGTCTTCGTACTGAGCGACATAGTAAGGCTATGGTTGGAGGTCGGTCTTCTTATATTCATGCGTTAGCCTTGGGTGGATGGGTTGACTGGGAAGTTCCGGGTATTTGGTCACCGCTGTCTCCACCAGTTAGCCTGTATCAAATGGATTGGCTTTGTGAGCAGTGTGACAGTCCGTCGGCACGTAATTGGAAAATGTACAGGTTCACGACCGATAACCAAGGTGGTGAAAATGCACAGTCTCCGTTGGTTGAGCCATATACTACGTATGCCAACAGAGCGTTTGCCGCACTGTGTGCTGTTCAGTACGGCTACTGATGACTGAAAGAAATCGCGAGGCGTCCAAGCAACAACGTGGTCTCGGGCTGTGAAAACCTTCGCTGTCCAGTTGAGCAAGGCTGATAGGTGTTCCCTATCCGATTGAGAAGTTCGGAAGCAGTCACATTACTGATTGAAAACACACTGAAATAGCAGTGTCGCGATCAGTGGCAAGTTTATATCCGCAAAATTGTTGACTCTTCTTCATTGTGAAATTCAACTGTTTTTGTCTGTTCGTCTTCGTTCTATAGCTTTTGTTTGCTATCGTCCTCATCATCACATAGTTCCAGGTCTTTAGTTTTTAAGTTGGGACTTGTTTATTTTCTTCATGATTGCATGATAGTTGTCCACTGGCGTGCACCACTGGTAAGTTGCTATCTATGATGATGAATCTGCGTAACCCAGCCTGTGTTCTTTTCAACGAGCCATTTTCAATTATCGCTATGTTCGAAAATTTCACGTCATACTTGTCATGACAGTGATGCCATATTATTGTAATCAGTTCATGCGTTACACCGTAACTCTGTTGAATGAACGTCAACGATGGCCACTCATCTCATATGAGTCGGTCTTGTTCTCCCCAAAAGTAGGATAACCTCCCAACAGGTAGCATCCCTTTAGGAATGCCGCCTCGTACTTACGAACTTATGGCTTAATGTTGAAGATCACGACCTAACAATGTGTGGACCATCAGTATTCTACACTATAGCTGTGATGTATTGGTTAATTTAGCTGTACTGTGTTTCCTGTTAATCTCAGCTGTGTCCGAAAGAGTGCGGCTTCAGCCTGCCGTTTGCTGAAAGCGCTACTGATGCATGAACAATGTAAACATTTTTCATCGGCAAACGACTGGTCTGAGGCTACCTATCGTGGTTGGTACTATCGGTGTCACTAAGAGCATGCACGTATACTGGTCTTCGAAGCATATTTGAGTCTTAGACCAGACCACAAAATATTAGCACATTAAGCAAAAGAGGCATGTCTTTTCTACCGCAGTGGAGGACACACACATCAGGCAACGCTTCACGACGCGTCACTTAAGTAACCCACATAGTCCGAGATTTAACCGCGTTAGTACATACACAGGTTGAATAAGATTCACTTCATTTAGAAGGTGCTGCACCATATCTACGGAGTCTTTCACCCAATTAGCTAAAGTCGCAGATTATAACAGCCCCAAACGATGACGATTCGGCACGAATTGTGATTGAAAGAACATCAGCGAACAAAAATGAACGCCAGATGTACTGAGGCATGAAACACTCATGGGTACATGATTGGAAGCGGATTTCGCGTTATTAGGCAAAAATCGTCAACAGTATATTTCGAGTGGATGCGTGTACGATTGATTTCTACAAGTCACATCAGAACGTTTCCGAAAAGAATATGAACAAAGTTTGCCTTTTTCGCTCACACTAGTTTAAGGTGGCTCCGCCCATAGACGGATTGCTAGAAGTGACGAATCGACAGATCTGGTTTCTAGCTCTCCTGCTGAAGACAACCCATTATCAATAGAATTTTACACAAGAAGTGCGGATTTGTCAGTGTTTGCTGTAGTCGATTTTGTTAGTGAGCCAACCACGTTTGTTGATAAAATTAACATTAATTTTTTTATATTCAACACTCTCCAGCACTTGTTTCTGGAATACTGGCATTTATGTATTTGTAATGGTGTTGAACTCACTAACTCACGGAAAACGTTTCTGGACCACAACAATCACCTGGCTGCCTAGAAAAAACTGTGGCACAGTACGCTGCTCACCTCAATAGTGACGCGGAATATCGTGGAGGGGAAAACGTTACCAGGAAGACTAAAATAAAAGATGAAATGCAAATGGTACGCCATTGACTGCGACACATTACCGTCTCGGATAACGCTTTTAGCCGGTGATTTGCGTGATCACGAGGATCCCAGCCAGGCAGGCGACAATTACCCACTTTACTAAATGGAACAGCCAGAACTTTCATATTTCGCGAGCACGTTGTCCCTTGACTAACACGAGGTTTTGCCCAACTGCTAGTGGTCTCAGTATATAACGCTTCGTACGGTAAACTCTCGGCTGGCATGTGGAGTACTTGACCGAACCGTCGCAGCCTGTGCAACGCGATTACAAGACCAATTGATCGCTCACGCCAAGAGTCTCGGAAAACGCGCCGGTGAAAAGCCGTATTAATTAGGTGATCAAATCACTTGAAGTAGGCTAATTAGCGGAGACAACGATGGTCAAACACAGCAAGTCTATTGGTATCTTCGTCGCGAACAGACCACGTTTCCGAGCCATTGAGCAAAACAGAACGCATATAAGCGCCATATGTCACCTCGTTAATCGATAACCGAACGTCTTTTCGATGCCATAGATGATTTAGGCCGATGAATGCAACTCATAATTTTGCTATCCCTGCTGATACCTCCTCAGCCATATTAGACAGTGACGAGACAGTGATACCCAAACAGGTGAAAGTGTCCATAGTATTGAGTGGATCGTCTGCAATAAAGGAGGTAAGGGTGAGAATTCCCCAGTCTTGAGAATGAATGTGCAAAGCACATTCCATAGAACTCAAGTTGAACATTCGCCCTGTTCAGCACGGTCTGCGTGTTTTCGGCAGAGGGGCTAAGCAAGACAATGTCATCCGCATACTCCATGTCGGTTAATCTACCATCAGGAAGAAACCCAACATCAAGCACGCTGGATTCCTCAAGCGCACCTTTCGGGATTTCATCCATGGAAAAATTGATCAAGAGAAAGGGAGATCGGACACCCTCTGACGAACACCACTAGCAGTGATAAACGCCTGAGACAGTTAGCCATAAACCCTAACCCTGATTACAGAGTGGGTATACAGTGATCTCAACAGATTTACGTATTTCCCTGGTACTTCCTTGCGTAGAAGACAGTCGCAGAGAACGTTATGAGCAGCTGAATCAAAAGAAGCTTTTCGGCTACTCATAGGAGTGTCGATATTCCAAGATCCATCGCGAGATCAAAATGTGATTAAAGCACCCCCGACCGGATCGGGATCTTGCACGTTTCTGACTTCTCTGGAATCAGTGAGCCGATGTAAAATGAGACCAATGGGTAACTGGGACGCAACAGATACCAGGTCGATGAATCGGTGGTTGTCACATAGATTTCGAGCTCCCTTTATGAAAACGGGAATTACTGTTGACAGGCAATCATCAGGCACCCTTTTAGTTTCCCAAATAGTCTGGAGGAGTTTCGTCAGTTATCATATCAACTTCTCTCCGTCATCCTTGAAAGAAGAAAGAGAGGAGATCTGGTCCAGAAGTCTGGTGATGCTTTAGCAAATTAAGCCCCAGGGTCGCTTCTGCTCCCGATGGAGGGTTATCTGGAACGCAATAGCTGACCATTCAGGTCCCGCTGTCCACATGGTCTGGTTGAGATCAGCTGGACTGTTCCTCAAAATGTTTAGTCCGCCTGTCAAAACGGTGCGATTGGCTGGTGATAGGTGAACCATCTTTTCCACATATGATCGCAATTGCGCCGGCTCGATGGCGAGTACAACCACAGATCAAGAAATAAGTTTCCTGCTATTTCCAGATAAAAAGGCTTGTTCCATTCCTTTTGACTGTTCGACCAATTGGTGTTTATGGTCTTTTGCGCAGGCTTTCGGTCAGCTTGCGTTCAAGTTCTCTACGTAAGTCATATTCAAAGCCAGGTGGAATCAAGCGACGGTTGTTCGTAGGGTTGATCAACGCGACAGAAATCCAGTTCTGTCGCAACTGCACATCACTTCCGAAACATACCTATTCACAGCTAACTTTCATAGCTGCGGCGATTTGTTCCCAGTGTTTGTTAGGTTCTCTCACATGACTCGAACTTGGCAATTTGTTCACCAATGCTTCTTGGTAGGTGTTCTCTACATTCTCCTCACTTGAATGCCAGGTACGGATCTTGCACTTACGAGTGTATGACACTGGCAAATGACAAAACAAAACGGGCATGTAAAACAGTATGATCCGATTCCAGGTGGTTACTCCAAAATGCATGACAGTCTTTAACAGAGTGGCGCCTCCTGTAACTGACTGCTACATGATCGAGTTGTGTCCATAACTGAGAAGCATATGAGAATCTCCATGTAACACAATGGCTCTTCTTGTGTTAGAATGCGGTGCCCGAAACAGTTATCTGCTGGAGCGCACTTCAAAAGAATGAATATACAGCGTTTTTATGAGTTATGTTTGCGGACTTTAACCAATGTATTCAGTCTGACAAAGCATAAGCGACAGTTCACTGAGCTCCAATCGAGCAAACATTGCTCTGTTCTGGAACTCAGTATGACTCCCACTCACCAGAGACCCCGAAAGGGAATCACTTGGATCGACGGTTATATAGAGGTGAGCTCAAGTGAATAACGGTGCTAGAATCGTAGACTCACGTCTCCGACACGCAGCACACATCAAGAGCCCAAGACTTGAGAGAATACTAGCTAGAGCAGCTTGCTGACCGATGTAACGGAGAGTGCGGACATTGAAGACGTCAATTTTAACCAGTCGTCTTAGTTTTAGAAAACAGTTATCACCCAAGAGAACATAGTCGAGTCACCTGAGTTCCCAAGAATGGCTAGAATTTCATCTATGTAGCGTCTGTATAGCACCGATTTTGACAGGCTCTCACATAATGTGGATTCCTACTTTAGTTATAAAGAAATCGGCTAGAGGTGTACCCAGCAGACTGAGTAGCGACCTCTTAGAACGACTTAATTTTTGTTGGTATCATGTTTTATAACTGCACAATTTAAAATAGTTCATTCGCTTCACAAATTTGAACAAAACAGTCAGAAAAAGAAAACTGGTAGATGCAAGCATTTCGTATTGACCCATCAGTACCAAATTTACAACATGAAACGGTTTTTTACATCGAACAGTTAGGGGGTAGGGTGGATAGTCAATCGGTGGGTTAGGAAAGGTCACTAAGTCCAGGGAAGGGTCAACTTTACAAGCAATTGCTTTTGAACACACAAGGTCGACTTCGGTCGATTGATTGCGATAGCCTCAGCAAACTGCAAGAACCTTGGATTGGAGTGACGTAATAGGATTCTGAATACACAAACTGGGTCGATAACGTGGCCAATGGTCAGTACGTGCTTTGCAACTACGGACGCTGGTTGCTTGCGTCTTTAAAAGACACTGTCATTTTTCTGTAATACAGAGTTCTGCGTCCATTTAGGCAAATGTTCCTTCACCCTGGAAATCAAACACCTCTCGGTTCTGCCTATGTAAATATCTTTGCAGTTACATGTAAATTGGTAGACACAATGTGAGGTGGCACCGACAAGCTGATCTTTGATTGAAGGGATAGGCAGTTTCTGAGTCCGAGCTAATACAAAGAGTTCCGCTGCGTTAAATGTTCGTTTAGTCGAATTCACCAGTCTTTGAGTTGTTCGATGTATGCTATAATCACCTTTAAAAGGCAGTTCTATATAAGCCTTCTTTTTCCTCACTATGGCCACCGGTTCGGAAAGTGGTTTTGATCTACTATGCTTATCTATGAACCTTTTGGGATACTCATTAGATTGTAGTACAGACGTGATCAAGTCTAATTCCTTCGCAAGAATATCCTGTGTACAGATTCGTCTTGCTCGTGTGAAGTGTATTTACTAGTGCACGTTTATGATGAACCGGTGTGAAACTACTAAAGTTCAGGTATTGACCGGACCACGTGGATTTTCTATAGATGGTTCTTTTAATAGAACCATCTTCCCGGCGCTCTATGAGTATATCTAGAAACGGTAAACAATTATCAGCCTCAAATTCACGTTACCTTCAGGTTTGGATGACAACTATTTAAGCGTCGTACTAGGTTATCTATCGTCAGTTTAGAACGACTGAATACTAATGTATCATCAACATAGCGTTTGTAGTATAACAGACTTGCTATGTCTGCCGCTAACTCTTGCTCAATCCTTGACATTAAAAAGTCTGCTAAGATGGGCCTTAGTGGACTTCCGATGGCCAACCCATCTATTTGGCGGTAGGACCAATCAAGAAAACGGAAACGAACGTTTTCAGTGCATGGTAATAAAGTTTCCCTCAAAATATTACTAGGTGGAGGTAGAGTAGTGTGGCTCGTTTCGACAAGCTCACAAATATAATTAATCGTCTCGTGCAGTGGGACATTTGTAAACAGTGAGTGAACTTCTATGGAACACATCAATTCATTAGCAAGATTGATTTTGTTCAAGTCACTGATCAACTCAAAAAAATCTTTAATAGAATAGGCCTGGAACCCTTTTTTTAACGGCGTTAGGATGGGGACTAAACAACGTGCCAATTTATGGTATGGAG
>JTDE01021609.1:39250-51774 GCA_014338405.1 Paragonimus skrjabini miyazakii | reverse complement strand
ACTTGATTTCCAGTTGAAATAGTGACAATATACTGATCGCTAAACCAAGCGGTAATGTTCTCTTGAAGCATGTTTGGTGAAACTAAATTGTCTGAACAAACAAATTTCATTATTGCCAAGTGATTTAGAAGTGACAAGTTGTTTTGGCGAACAGTCTGCTTTCGACTATTCATCATCAGATCAATTACGTAACATTTTGTATCATCATGGTTGTCAAGCGAGCAAAATCAATAGTGAACGAAATTCGACTCGTCTGGATTAACGACTGGGCAAGCGGTAAATAGACTGGAAAGCTACTTCCGATGAGACTTGATGCCCTGAGTCAACAAGGTGCGCCAGATGGTTACTGGAAATAGACTTCATCTCGTCTTTAGTCAACCATGTGGGGTAGTGCTCACGTATCCTCTGAGAAAGACGTCTGGTTGTGCGACCGACGTAATCTGCTCCACAGGAGCATGTGAATGAGTAAATACAGAATGCGGTCACACATCTAGGCCACGAATCTTTGAGTTGTACCTGGTAGGATCTGAACGAGATTCGCTAGTGATTTTGCTCACTTGAAGGCCATGATCATATAAAATGTTATGTAATTGGCACGATGATTAATAACCGAAAACAGACTATTCGCCAAAACACCTTTTTACTTCTAAGCCGCAGTTAGTTACCATGCGTAAGCATACGAGGTTGCTGCAGCGTTTGTATTTCTTCCCAGTAGCAAGTTAAGTAATCAAAGCCGAATTCGCTAACTATTTAGCACTTGACATTGGATTCGAATTTTTTGCTAGGGGCCCTTATAACATCACAACACAGCTCTTTAACGGTGTGACAAGCTTGAAAACAGAATGACATAGCTCCTTTGTTATGACAGAATCAGTGGACTTTAACCAACCTTTTTTGTTTCTGAATACAAATTGCCATTAGTCATCGGTTTGTACTAGACAATCGTGACAACACTATCCGTGTTCGAAGATGTCTTCTTCTTTCTCTGTTCGGATTTCATGATACAAACTGATTTCGAGTCCCTCTACTAGTAAGCTGTCTGACAAATTTTTTTTTACAACGTAAGGCTCTTAGTATTGGATTAAAGAAGACAGTAGGCTAATATCGCATGATATGTGTTCGGTTGAGCTTCGATGTCCAGTTACAAGTATATACAATCGATTGTTTATATTGCAACATGAGAAGCAGTTGAAGCAGCACAAGAAATTCTAATGTTAGAATGTACAGCCCACTCTAAAATCTGCTACGATCACTGTTGGGTATTGGACTGCTTGGGAAATCCTGCTGAGGTAGTGGGTCTCCTGGATTATCTGGCAGATTTAATTTGCCACAATGAGACCGGTGTGTAATCAAGTCAAGCTATGGAACTTCTTAGCACTTGATGTAACATCGTAATTCAGCTGGTAGAGCGCTTATCATATTTATGTATGCTATTCCTGTCATTGGTTTGAATGGAGTCAAAGCCCTGATTTTCCACAGTTGAGTCTCTTCTAACTCAACAAATATGTTAAACGGTTCATTAAGGGTCACGGTTGCTATCACTATCATGGCACTGACAACAGTACAAGCTATTGCTCCCGAACATACAACATTAATTTGCACTTTCGGATGGAAACAGCTCCAGTAAAGCGTGGTATTTGGCAGTGAGACGTCGAAAGCAGAAGACGAAACCCGGTTGCCGAATCACCTTCAGAATATAGCGTGTAGTAGACACTATATGCTCCTTGTTTAGTTGTGACGTCATGCGTTCTCTTGACCTGTTCATTGGCCAGCTTCGTAAGGTGTTCCGTGATCCCGGTTGGCAACTGGCGCTCAGTCCTGTATGTATTGAATACTGCGCACTCACATCGATATTCGTAAGTTACATTGGCTTTTGTCGACTTAACCATCGGCTATTTCATGTAGAGCGGTCGGACCCAAGACGTTTTAACCGAGAGGCCAGAAAGTCAGCGCTATAAGTGCTGGCGATGGAACTAACTAAAGGACTCTGAATTAGCCGACACGCATCGTCATCTTTATGAGGAAGACGAATAAATGTAAGCATGTTGGGACTGGTTTCACATAAAAATTTGATCTTAGGAATCGATTTGAATTCGGCAATAAACCATTCAGTCGCACCGTAGTTTCGATCAAAACTGGCTCTTTCTGAATGATATCCTTGGTACTAGTGTATCTTTTCCGGGGAAACAGCGTACACATAAGATTGTTTGCCTGATCGTGGTACGAGACTGTCTAGGTACCTCGTCTGCTTTTCTCCGTATGTATAGACGATTTTGATCTTTAGTTTTTATACGGAACTGTATATTTGAGTATACAAAATCCGAGTTTCACTAGGATACCCATCGACTAGCCCACTAGTCACAGAATTTATTTAGTCTGTCATAATGTAGCTGGGTTGTTCGAGTAGCAGTTGAATAGATGTGTTCTCTCCGAGAGTCGGCTTACATCAAGCATCTTTTTACTGTGTGAGAAGTCAAGTACTGTATGCAAATAACTTGTGAGAGAGAACAACACTCTTTTTGCATGGTTTTGTTAGCTTGGTCACTATCCGATCAATCGGTTATTCCAAACGAGCAACCGTGGTCAATACAATATCCGAAACACCATGTGAAGTACGTTCACAGACAAACTCTGTCGCGTAAATGACTAGAAAACACTTTAGATGGTGGTGAAAGTCACTGGATAAGTTGACAACGTGAACGTTTTCACATTCCGTATACTAAACTGATTGGTCGTAAGTCTCCCAAACAACTGTAGGGTTCATCTTTCTTTTTCAGCTTGTGTGTGTGTGCAATATTTTCCAGTAAACTCTGATGATTCTGTCTATAACTAATTTAATTGCGACTTCATGTTTTGCAATTTCGGTAGCAACAATCAATGTTCATTTCGACAAACTAGACGAACAAAATTAGTGGGACGATCGGAAAGCCATCAGTTCATTCTGTGTTATGTATACCGCTTAATAGACTGATAATAGACTGATAGTCAGGTATGTGGCGGCAGCGACAACAACAGCTTAAGCATTTAAAGAGCGGTGAATCCAATTTGAGGCAGTACGCATTGTCTGAACAAAAGACATGCGAACGATTAGTTCCAACGGTCGATAAGGTGGTCTATTCAAATAGTTATCGATTGATCAGTGAACACACACATAGTGCGTGTAGAACAATCGATGATGCATCATGCGAACCTATCACTAAGCTCAAGTAAATTTGTTGAGTCGGCTTTCATTATTAATAAGGATGAAGGACCAGTAGATAGTTTCACTTATTCGATTCCTACATCGGTTGGTTCAGCCATCATACAGACTTCTAAGTTTTGTTAACTTTACTAGTGAAATTTGTTTTTCGCAACACGTTACTGATATCTCGCTAAAATTCTCATTGACTCTCACTCGTTTTATAAGACCACCCGTCGTAATTAATGTGTAGTCTTCTTTGCATCATTAGACCTCGGTTATACTCATCAGACTTCTAGCATAATATCTCATTACTGACGAGCTCTAATGAGAGCGAAACTCGAGTCTGGTGATTCTTTTTTGAAAGGAGCCGACTGGAAAGTCTATGGAAATGCGACAGGTGCGATCAGTTGTGGATGATGTTCACCTTGATAATATCTCATTATTTAATTCCTCTCTAGTTCAAGTGGACTGGTTGTTCATAATGTTACAACTCACTTGAACAACTGTGAAATGTCGTATTCATCAACTAACTAGTTAATTACAGTATTCGACAATCATGTAAGCATCTGTCTTTAAAAACTACTGTTGATTGCGTTTTATTCCTTCTCTCTCTTGATTGCAATCCACGCGACACACACACACACACACATACACCAAACAGCCATTGGCTTAAGAGACTGGTTGGTCAGCAGATAATTCTACTTTGTAAACTTGCAATTTGACAGCTACACTGCTATATAGTATTCCATATAATCACCATACTCATTGGTTGTATAGTTACCTGTCGGGAGTGTTTAAAATAAGCGACCGTTGACATTGTTGTATCAACTATTTGTTTTACAATTTTTTAAATTGTGTTCTTTTTTGCTTATTTGACATGTATAAGGAAACATTTTCACTCATTGCCTCTCGTACTGTCTACATCTGCCATACTGATAAAAATGACACGTTTCTTGTTTAGCTTTGGTTTGTCATGTAGTGACTCTTATTTGGTAGTGAGTTTGTTTAGGCTTCTACTTTTGTTGCCATCGTTCTCCGTTTTTGTGGATGAAGTATGTGTACCTTATTATTCATAGTAAATGGTAATAATATTGTATTTCAAATTAAGCAAAATTTATTTCTCTCAACGTCTTCGAATGAACGACTGACTAGTCATAAGCCATATAGGTGAACATATGTTTTCGATAATTCATATAAGGAGTTAATAGAATTAGATCGAGATATTGATCAGACTTATTACAGATAAACTAGATAAGTGGTCAACCAATTGGCGATGGCTTGATTGGTCGGTTACATCATAATGGACATATTTGAAACGTAGTCATAAGTCACTTGATACTCTGATCAGTTGTGTAGTTCTTCAGTGTGCGTCCTTCCAGTCTGTATTTTACCCTGTATGTGGACTATTTCCCATTATTTATGTATGTGCTATTTATGTCGTTACATTGGGCAATTTTTACAGCAACGTTCAAGAAATCAGTTTCTATGCTATAAATTAATAGAAATGTCTCGGTGGCTTTACAGCTGTCGTCTAGTGTTAACTTCAACAGAATCTTCGGTTATTTTTAATGGTGAAAGTCTATTAGACAGGTATACTCATTCAACTATCACATCCATTGAATCTACCAGTACTGTATTACCTTCCACATTTGCCAACAAAAATCAACATTCACCTTTCTTCGCCTGCCGCTTGAAGTACATAAATACTCTTCTTTATTTTGTAAAATTCTCATTTATAGATTACATTCTGGCATAGTAAACATATTGGTCCTCCGTTATGTTCCTCAGAACTCTAACAAAATATTTTTATCTGGCACCACTCATTCAGACGTTATTCTGTTTCAGTCAGACACTGATTCACATCGTTCGTTGACTATATAGATACTAATTACTTCAACGCATATGATAAGTTTGCTAACAGGCTTCATCCTGATTCGTCCCTATACACCCCATAATGCATTCACAAGACGTGCGTCCCACAGTAGTAACAAACAATGCAAACTTCTGTTTACAGGCCACCGATTCTTCTTTACCGCGCACGTTATTTGCACAACGTACACAACGATCACATGTTTAAAAGAACGGTTGGTCAACAGTCATATCCATGAAACTCTTTTTTGTTTTTTCCAGTAATATTGCCGATGTGTAATTTGCGATGTGCCGTTGTTAAATATTTTGTCTAATTACAATCCCACTCAGTGAATATTCACTCTTTTACAAAGTGAATTATGCAGCTGGTCATGACACAACACACACACCTATCATAAACAGTTGGTTTTACTGACCACTAACGAAGTGGTGGGTAGCTATTTCGACCTTGTCAGAACTTCTCAGCACAGCAAGCCTCCGGGAATCGATCCCTTGAATAGATGTAAAAATGGTAAGCACCATATAATCGTAGTTCAGATACTTATTCGCTAGAACAACTGTTTACAAAATCCTCTCTCAGTCCCTTATGGAGCTGTGTTGGATAGTTACTGGCCTACAAGCCAACTTCAAAGCTGTTAATCGATTTCAACTGTTGAGATACGAAAGTGGCTCAATTGAAGAAGCTAAGACACGTCTACTAATTTAGAATTTTGTCGTTAGCATTCAGTTGCATTTTCTGTCTGATCAGTTGAGTGGGGGCTATTCCACGAGGCTTAGTGCTGGATATTTTTGCAACGTCGACGTAACTTTGCAACTTTTGGCGTCCAGCGACGTTCATCAAGTTTCTTGCATTCGTTTGCAGTAAATACATTTCAACTTTGATCCTATACTGATTCAATAATCTGAAAATGTTTCAAACGAAGTAACAAGAAGCGGCACATTTGAACCATAGTGTTCAGCACATGTGCGTGGGTATATAGCCATCTATTCGAATGCATGTGACTGTGTGTATTACCCGAGTGCAAAATATGTGTCCTGTTTCTGCAGCACTTCTGAATGAGCACGAGAACGTTTCCTTGGTCAACAATGCATACTCCAGTCAACTCAAACCCTCACATATTGTTGTTTTATGTCTCTGACTAGATGGCACCGAGAACGAAGTATACGGTGAGTCAAAGGGATTAGTCAAAATGACGACGATGAAGCCAACTATCCCGTTACGTGCTCCGTACGAAGATTCGGGCATTTCCGTCTGGCGCACCATCTATGTGGCCAATGAGTGGAACGAGATACAAACGCATCGCAAAACCCAGTCGCCCATCACATATGGTGCTGTCTTGCTTTTCATGCAGGTAAGCTATTACGTTTTCTAGCTAGTACGGTGATAAAGACGCGACCAATAAGAATGAAGCGTGAGTTCAAGCACGAGCGTGAGACATACAGGTGACTAGGATGGGTGTACAACACTTCTGTCTTAATCTAAACACCGGTCAAACCGTGGCGCGTGGGCTAAGCCTTTTGACGAGCGGATCGACATTGTTGGGCTGGTGTGTCGGGGCTCATACGGCGTAGACGTGGCAGTTTGCGTACGTCCGTTTACATCACTGATGACTAGAAGCTGTCTGCCCTTGACTATGCAGCCGATTGTAAGCACCTACCTGCTCGGTCCTCCAGCCCGAGCAACTCTACTTGATTCCGACGGCACGAATTTCCCAGGTTGTACTGCTGGCGCTAGTTTTGTGTTGACTGATAGGCGCGACGACGTCCCAGCTGACCAGGATCATTAGTTTCGCGAGTAGAGTGTGCGACATTCAATTTCGCTCTTAATAACAGGTCAGACGTTAGCACTTTCGACGTTTTGTCAACTGCTCTATGATGCGAAGTTCTGCAAGTCGCTAGGGCTTCTATCATGGTATATCCCATTGAAATACCAGAAAGCTGGAGTGTTTTTATGCTGTCCTTCACTGAACGGTCCAAGCGGTCCACCATGCTATCTATAGATGGAGTATACGATACCGTTCTGGTATGCCTGTTTCCGCAAAGCAACAAAAGCGGTCAAACTCATGCTAGCAGATTGTGATTTATTATCCTTCACGATTTCTTCTGTGAGCCAGCAGTAGACACCTAAGCACAAAGCTAGACTTCAAGCTACTTGCAATAAAAACATGTGATGACTAAACAATTCTTCTGTTCCTGAGCAGCGAAATTAAATGGGCCCATGATGTTAGTAGCAATCTTATACCATGACTTCATTGAGCAAAAGATGTTTTGTACTGGTGCGTCAACTGCCTTGGAAATTTTAGCGGCGTTTTGATAGGTGATACAATTACAAACGAACTCTTCTATCATCGTTGATATTCTTGGCCACCAAAACAGTTTCTCTATCATGCGCTTCGTTCGAACTATTCCTGGGTGACCCTCGTGTACATGTGCTAAGACCCGGGGGGGATAGTTTCGAATGGTGCTGCAAACATACGTCCTTGCATAAGACCCCCATTTACAACTGCTGGTTCACGGCGTAAAACGTAAAATGTCTGTGCCTCACTAGTGAGTTTACTATTTGCAGGTCAGCCTTGTATGACATATTGACTGACTTCTCTCAGTTTCACATCGTTCCGATTTGCCGATTGAGGCTACTGTTTATTGATGTCTGGCAATTCATAAGAACTGAAAGCAGAAATCATAAACTTCTCCTACTCTTCTTCTGTGATAAGCTGCATCCAACGGAAGCTGCGAAAATCCGTCAGCGGCTCGATTCTCGCAGCCTGAACGGATTTTAACCTGAAAATCGTAACTTCATTGCCTCACGTACCAACCATTTATCCTCAGTGGCTTGAGTCTGTCCGTTCCTTTGTTTAGTAAGATTGTGATCATAGCATGGTTTGTACAAAGTGTGAATAAACGTCTAAATAAGAAAGAGTGCCGTTTTCCACAAGCCTAACTGCAGGCTAAGGCTTCCTTTTCGACATATGAATACGACATTTTCGCAGATGAAACCTTCCTGAATGAATAGGGAATCATTTTTTTAAATGAGCATCGTTTTATCCGAGATTGTTCCTGAGGCAACATCTGAAACATCCGTAGAAACACATACGACATTTTTCGTCAAAACAAGAGTGAACACAATGCACCTTTTTATTTCATCGAACGTGGAATGTTGTGATGATTTCCCCTCAAATGGGATTATCTCTTTAGTCAACGCACGCATAGTTCTGTCCTGTTGGCATGGTCTCATTGATAGTGTAGATTATATGAACACTAACCCAATTGTTTATTTTCCGGTGTATCCTGCGGAACAAAAGCTTCTGTAGTGGTGCGGGCGTTTTCAACGTTTGGTCGGATCTCTTCGGTAGGCATAGTATATCTTAAAAATTTGATTTCGGAAGCACCAAATTTGCATTGTGTAAGGTTCCTGGAAAGTTCCTTCAGCCACCACAACACCACGGGTAAGCAAGAGTTGTGCACTTCGCTTGTAAATCCAAATACGCAGATGTTGTTCATATGAGACACTTATCCAAGAAGACCAACTATCGAGTGTTTTGTAAAGTTTTACTAATCAACCAATGCTAAGCTACGGCCCATCGGCAGAACTCTGTACTGGAAACGTCCATCGGTGGTTTGGAAGGCTGTAAGGTGTCTGTATTCTGGCAATAACGGTGTGTGTGGAGAAAGGATTTTCTCAGATATAACCTTGAATAGAAACGACCGCCAGCCAGTCTGACGAGTTGCTCATTAGCCGTTAGAATCATGAACTTATTCACCATTATTTGACCAGTTAACACCTTCAAGTAATTACACATTCGCATCATACCGTCCTTGATTAGCTTCGTAAGCATGGGGGTATACACATTTGGAACCACTGGTGTGCTCGATCGAGTCGTTCTACACCAATCACCGTATAGTAGCAGTAACGGCTTCTTTCTTGGCCGGAAGGATTGGACTTGGTTGTGCTATTGAGAATGGCTGTGCTCCTTCATTAGGGCGTATGCAGTGGTTAGCAGCGGCATTCAGTTGATAGTCTCTTTGAACAAGGCGGGATAGACATTTTCTTGAGTCGACGTATTTATCGTCATAATCCTCTTGCAATTATTGGACGTGGCTGTCTTAAAAACAACCATTGCATTCCAACCAAGTGGGGCTCGATTGACCGAAGAAGTCACGTATACAGCGACAGTAGCTGATGTTAATCCGAGGTATAGAATCACCACAATTAAACCTTGAATGTGAACACATGAATTGGGGTGACCTACAAACTTGTGGGTTGAGAAATGTTATGGCAGATCACTTACATTCCTGTCACAGATTCTTATCGGAGAAGCGGAATTCAATTTCATATCAATGTCTGTCATGTGCCAGTGTGCACAAATAACAATCGTTCAGCTGTCCGGCGAAGGAAGCTTGAGCTCTGGCAACACCTGCTGTTATTCCAAAACGGGAGTAGAATTATTTACTGAACAAATGTGCTTTGTCAATGGTGGTGACAAAGGATCTTGACTCAAATGCACTGCTGCTCGGCGGAGTTTGCAAAATCGACCAAAATCTTCTCATTTATCGCAGCTTTTGCAGCCAAGTTTACAAGCCAGCTATGTCTGACAGTCTGTTTCGTGCTCATTATTGCCACAACGATAAAACATTGGGAAAGCTGTCGATGATGTGGGAATGAAGCACTGTATCTTGTTTATATCCTGACTGTCACTATTTTTTTTCATTGAACACTGTCGAGTGTTCAACTGTTGCTGAGTTAATCTTGGAAAGGTTAACGGCTCTGTCCCAGGGCAACATCTTTGTAGCCTCGGCAAGTAGTTCCTCACTGATGTGATTATGTTCCATACCGATCATAAGTTGTTGGGTCACCATAACCTGTTCCAGCTTAATCTTTGGAATACCCGGATAATCACACTCATCATCATCATCATAGCAGCCATGAGCCTGACCAAAAGGTACTGTGGCTCGGGACGCCGCTCGCATCACCGGTAACGTGGAATTTCCTGAAAGAAAACGTTACTAAGAAGGTTGAACATTATTAAAAGACTAAGCGGAAGAAGTAAAGATGGTATGGATGCAGTTCTGCCATTGACTGCGACACATCGCCATCTCGAATAGCGTCTCTAACCAGCAGTTTGAGTGATCACGAAGACCCCAGCCAGGCAGGCGACATCTACCCACTTTGCTCAATCGAGCAGTCAAGGTCTTCATATTTTGTGACCACGTTGTTGCATGACCACCACGCGGTTTTACCCAACTGTTGGTGGCCTCAGTACATAATGCCTGATGCGGTAAACGCTCAGATGACATACGGAGTACGTGACCCAACCATCGCAAGCTGTGTACCGTGATTGGTTGACCAATTGATCGCGTATCCCGAGCGTACCGGAATACGCGCCGGCGAATGGCTGTGTTACTCACGCTGTCAGTCCACTCAATATGGGCCAATTGGCGGAGACAACGATGGTCAAACACAGCAAGCCTGTTGATATCTTCTTTGTGAACAGGCCACGTTTCCGAACCATAAAGCAAATTGAAACGCACACAGGCATTATATACTCTTCCGTTCAGCGACAACCTAATGTCTTTCCGACGCCAGAGATGACGCAGTCTGGCAAAGGCAACTCGTGCCTTAGCAATTCTCGCTGATATATCATCAGCATTATTACAGGCTGACGAGACAGTGCTACCCAAGTATGTGAAACTGTCTACATTCTCAAGCGGATTACCTGTAATGAAGAAATTAGGAGTGGAAATGCCCCAGTCTTGAAGCAGCACTTTGCACCGTGAAGGTGCAAATCGCATTCCATACAAACCAGCCCGGTCACTCACCTTGTTCAGCATGGTCTGCGTGTTTTCGGCAGAGGGGCTAAGTACGACATTGTCGTCCGCGTATTCCAGATCGGTCAATCTAGCGCCAGGAAGAAGCTCAACATCAAGCCTACTGGATTCCCGAAGTTCACCCTCCAGAATATCGTCCATGACAAAATTGAACAGGAAGGGGGAATTGGACACCCCTGACGAACACCAATAGGAGGGATGAACGCCCGAGACAGTTGTCCATAACCCCTCACCCTGCTTGCAGAGTGAGCATACAGTGATCTCAGTAGATTCACGTATTTCCCTGATACTCCCTTGCGAAGGAAATAGCTCCAGAGAACGTTACGAGCAACTGAATCGAAAGCAGCCTTTAGTTCCAAAAAGACCACGACTGTCGGCTGTCTGTAACAGTGCCGATGTTCCAAGATGCGTCTTAAGTTGAAAATGTGATCGAAGCCTCCCCGACCGGATCGGTATCCAGCCTGTTCTTCACGTATTTGACTTTTTCTGAGATCAGTTAGCCGTCGTAAAATGAGGCCAGTGAGTAACTTGGACGCAATAGATACCAAACTGATGCCCCTGTGGTTGTCACATTACCTGCGGACCCCCTTTTCGAAAACGGGAATGACTGTTGGTAAGCTCCAATCATGAGGCACCTCTTCAATTTCCCAAATTGCCTGGAGGGGTTTTGTCAGTTCTGATGTCAACCTCTACTCACCATCCTCGAAAATAGAAGGAGGGAGGGGGTCTGGACCAGGAGCCTTATTACGCTTCAATAACTTGAGCTCCAGAGCCACTTTTGCTTCCGACGGAGGGCCGTCTGGAACGCAATAACTGGCCATTCGGGTCCCGTCGTCCCCATGGTTTGGTTGAGGCCAGCTGAACTGTTCTTCAAAATGTTCAGCCCACCTGTCAAGTCGGCGCGATTGATTGGTGATAAGTGAACCATCTTTATCACATATGGTCTCACTTACACCGACTCGACGGTCAGTACAACCACGGATCAGGGAAAAAAGCCTTCTGCTGTTTCCTGATAAAAAGACTCGTTTCATCTTTTCCGATTGTTCGACCAAGTACGGCTCACGGTCTGTGCGTATATGGGTAAGTGTCGCCTGCTTGGATGAGTTCCTCGTGATCACTCAAACTGCTGGTTAGAGACGCTATTCGAGATGGCGATGTGTCGCAGTCAATGGCAGAACTGCATCCATACCATCTTTACTTCTTCCGCTTAGTCTTTTAATAATGTTCAACCTTCTTAGTAACGTTTTCTTCCAGGAAATTCCACGTTACTGGTGATGCGAGCGGCGTCTCAAGCCACAGTACCTTTCGGTCAGGCCCATGGCTGTTATGATGATGATGATGATGACAGTATGCTTTCATAGCTTCGGCGATTTGTTCCCAGTGTTCATTAGGATCAATCATCTTACCCGAACTGGGCAACTTGTCCATCAACGCCTTCTGGTAAGCGTTCTCTACATCCTCATCGCTCAAATGCCAGTTAAGCACCTTGCATTTACGAGCGTATGTCCTCTGGACAAATGGTAAAACGAAACGGGCACGTATAACAACACGGTCTGAGTCCAGGTGGTTGCTCCAAAAGGCACGGCAGTTGCGCCACCTGTAACTAACTGCTATGTGGTCCAACTGTGTCCACGGTTGGGAGGTACAC
>JTDE01021609.1:2497-35039 GCA_014338405.1 Paragonimus skrjabini miyazakii | reverse complement strand
CGTCCAGTTTAGCCCAATAGGTCATAGAGATGCGCAAGCCGTCACACCGCGTCAAGGTCCAGTCTCGTTGTGACGAGGAAAGATATCGCGGTCAAATCTCCCCACACATAACAAAATGGCGTGTACCTTTTTTGATCACAAAGGACGTCTAGCCTGGGAAGTTGTTTATAATGGATACCTGGTAACATCCACTATGAGGTATGTAAAAAGACATCACCCCTTATGCAAATGTTACTTTACACGGCAGATCTGTATCCACATCCTTAGTAACTGTGCTACGAGAGTTGAACTGTCTCGCACAGTGTATGTACACGTTTCCAGTGGTCATTTCCAGTTGGAAGTCTTTTTGGCATTGAGTCCTTTTCTGTAGTTTTCAAGTAGTCGAGTCGTGTTATACCGCTCACAAGCAAAGCTGCATAATATTCAACACGGCAATATCTAATGTATTTTAATGGTTGTACATTTGTTGAGCTTTTTCTTATATGAGATTCATGAATTCTTCTTGAAAAAATATCGTGTCGTCGCATCGTAAGATGATAACCGTGTGCCAAAATAGTTTAAGAATCGTGTAACCTGAACTTCACACCCGGTCATTGATGTTGCGTGAATCACCTTACCAAATAGGCGCACGTCAACAAGGTCACTTGAGATGACTACACGACACGATAACTGTGAGCATCTAACAACTCGTCGATGTGACTGATCTGTGATACCATCAATGCTTAAGGTTGTTTCGGGCGACGGCTTTATCGATAGTTCTACCGTGAGGTAACAGTTTAGATGCTGTCTGTGATTTGGACTGGTGATTCACTGCTCAAATAGAGTTGTTTGCACTGTTTGTTGGTTAGTGGTAATGCCTTCTCTTAATCGAGTTGTCGCCGAAAAGTGGCCTGTTCTACCTCGATCCTCATATGGATTAATTCAAGTGGCGACCAATTTTGTACTAAATGTTCTAAATTACATTGGAAATAATTAGTATTGATTGGTCACTCTTCTAACAGAACAACGACTCCCTTACTGTGACTCCCATAAAGGACCCTATCCCTCAGTTTCATGACTATGCTTCAATATATGATCATCGTAGTGGCCATTTCGTACAACTTCTGTACGTAGAAGATGATAGTTTTGTAAGCAACGTGCACTTGACAGACCTAATCTTGACTCTTGTACAATCTTTGCGAGGACTTCGATTGAACCCCGGGTTACTCACAAAGAAGAAGTTCTGATCGCACGATGTACTCTAAGGACTTAGTCATTATTCGTGGGAATTGACCTTTGAAGCTGCCTTTACTCGACTTCACTCAGCCTGACCAATGAACAGATTTGTTAGGAATGACAGTTTTGCTCCTCAGTTGTTGTTCAATCCATCTGGAGCCGTGATTGCATCGTCCAATCGTATCGACACGACGTACGCCTCGTGGTTGATAGACTCGTGTTGTAACACCGCATTTCAACTGAGTCTACAGTCGAGGAATTTTGTGTCAAGCTAGCTGAATGTACTCAGTTCGGAAGACAAAAAGCTTGTTCAGCGAAACAAGAAATACCTTGACGGCATGTTACCATGTCGTTGCTTGGGCAACACGCGGTGCAACCAATCAGCTAGTAGAAAATGACAGAGATGGGACTATAGGTATTTGCATCAGTATTCATTTGAATATAATTCACACTTACGTTTTTTATTTATACCTTGAAAGTTTGCCGCCTCTGATCGATGCACGTGCGGTACATTGGTTCACTCAACGAAAAGGAGACACTATCAAACAGTATTCGTAACATTACATTTGAGTTTACCAGGATTTAACTAATTTTCGTGCCCAGAACGAACCGGTTGTAACTACGTTGCCAATTCTTGTTTGTTTCTGATGTTGAAGTGAGAAATTAGTAATACATACTGAGAGGAAGCGAGTTGGTGTGAATGAACCTCGTAAACGCAAATCGTCGGCGGACTAATAACGAGGATAAACCATAGGGTGCCCCAAATTAACGAACAGAGAATCTTTAGAAAAACATTTACAGCAGCAGTATTTCACCATCTGACTAAAATGTTCTAATCTACACTGTATATGTTATCTGGTGATTTATTCCTAAATTGAAATATATTGGGTTTGGTCAGTCAGCGGTGACGCGTTTGTGGGCTTTTGTAGATTATTGTAAGTGCAGACATATTGTGGGGGACTGTCAGGCAGGAAGTGCGAGCATTCCAACTCCCGGCGGAATACCTCAACACATGGGGAGGTGCGTTCCAAAACCCACGGTGGCTGTGGAGTACGTTCAAAGCCTACGGTAGATAGACGGAGGACAACACGAGCGACCGGACAAGCCATCGCTCAACGAAATCGGATCAACGGACGAGGAATAGCAGGCAGAAAGCCCCCGGGTAGAAGGCGCCAATCCCACACCTAATTCGGGTAGAAGTGCACACGACGCGTGAACGGAAACCTGGGGGTGTTGTGGACTGGAATGCTGACTCATAAACGCGAGCGCGCGCGTATCAGGGGAACTAGCGTGTTGGACAATAAAGATTGTGCTTTATTGGACGCCTTTTCGCTACATTATGTACATTGTAACTTAGTTTATGCCACAAACGAGCAGTGTAACGGCCCACAGGCAATGGACTTGACTGAGCGAAAACACCAACAACAAAGCTAGTCGATATGACTGCAATGGATCCGTCACGTGAGTGGTCAAATCCGAGTCTAACGGATTACCGTACACAAGTGTGGGTAATCAACTGTCACGTTTCTATTGGTTGACTAGGTTGTGCGGCCCAGCATTTGCACCCAAGTGAAATGTACTTGAATGCGTGAAGTGAACCGGAGGCTTCGCACCTTATATACTGCGATGATACAAAGATACTGATAGTGAGATTATAGATGAGGTAATTAAGCCTGTAAGATACATGTTATTACAAAACGGCCAAAATTAAAATTGTTTATCTATGAAACCAGATAATGAATATTTTGTGAGTGAATTGAAGAAGCTGTATAAATCCATATCTAACCACCAAATAGAATAATGACATTTATTTCCCTTGACATACGGTTGTACATTTTTTTATTACTGCTCACAACATAAGCGCATACGTAACCACTCGATTTCGACGGGGTGATTATTTACCAATCTTTCGAACGAGGTGCATGTACGTAAGGAAGTAGCCCAAAAATGATTATTTTGGCAAAAAAGTAAGAAGTATATCGTAATTACCGCTTCAAATGACCACCATCTATAGTGAAAACCAGTTAGAATGTATCAAACAGCGGAAGGTAACTTGTCACTACACACACGTGTGAAAGCTCTTTTAATTAGAACATCATCAATTAATGATAGGGTCGAGGCACTGATGCAAGACAAAGCACTGCAGAACAGTGAAAATTGCGCAGATGAGCTTGTCATTCTGCCTGATTAAATCACGATAATTTAGACACTGGATTGCTTTTGTGATCAAGGGACGCATTATAACGACACTATGGCTGTTGTATCCGCGTCAAGGCCGTCTGTGTGCCCTACGCTCGTGTTAGGACTCAAGCTGCGTTCCGATTGGTTGCGCCTTCAACGGCGAATGGCTCATTCGTCCATGCACTTACGAATGACACTACCGTTAGTAAATAGGACAATATAATTTGTACTCCTGTTTCACGAGTCTCTCTGCCGTTGTTACAGCTTGTAGGTCTTACCGCTGTTTACACACAAATATGAATGCGACACTAGCGTCGTGTCGAACGAACCCGTCTGATGAATTCTAATCCCCAACCTCCGGAATCCTGTTGGCGTGATGCTGCCATACAACCAACCGAAGGTGACTGAACACAGTGGAAAACTACATTCATAAATTACTTGGATTTGCTACTAATTGATATTACTTTCAGTGAGAGCCTGAAGTTAAAGCTGCTTCATCGTTTGCTGGGGAATGAAGGACAACGTCACTTCGACTCACTTGACTCGCAGTCAGAACTTTCGTTAAATGATGCTCTTATTATACTTGACTATGAGTGGGGGTGCAGAACGGACGTAGTTACACAAGGATTCAGGTTGAAACAGAACGCTGTGGAACCGTTGGGGCAGTTTACAGTCCGTCAAATAACGCAAGCGAGCCAAGATACTCCTGGTGACGACTAGCCATCGTTATTGACAGAACACACCCACTCAGTACCCACTTCTACTTTCACTGAGAAGCAACAGCACGAGTTTTTAGAGCTCAATCTCCCGTCACCGGGCATTCGAACGGTGGCCAATTGCGCACTTCGGCGTACGACAGCTATTGGGAGTGAATTCGATTACGCTCCTCCGATTACACAACCTTACCCGATTCCTTTGGAAAAACAGGAATCAATTATTGCTGTCATAGAGGAGGTGTTTTCGAGCGACTAGTTTGAACATATCGACAATTTCAACCGGGTCCACCCCATAGTCACGATGTTAAAAAGGGTGATACGTTGCGAATATTCAATGATTGGAAGGCGGTAAATAGACAAATTGTATTGGATAAATTCACACTACGAACGACCGATGAGCTACTGGCCGAGATGGCTGACGCTCAGTTTTTCTTAAAGACGAATTTAAGGAAAGCATTTGTCTACATGACGTTAACGTCGGAATCCAAGTACCTTACAACCGATGGACTTCTCCAGCGTTAGAGACGCCGTCGTGCCTACTTACGGAAAACGAACACCAATGCTACAATCCGACACACCAACGCAACGTCGATCAATCCGTCACCAGACCCAGATTACTCATTACGGTTTTGGCCCGGCTTTCGTGTTAAGACGAAGGTGGTATATACGCGTCAAAACCGTCTGTGTGCCCTACGCTCGTGTTAGGACTCAAGCTGCGTTCTGATTGGTTGCGCCTTCAACGGCGAACGGCTCATTCGCCCACGCACTTACGAATGACTCTACCGTCAGTAAATAGGACAATATGGTTTGTACCTCTACTGATTCATGAGTTGTTACCGCCTATAAGGCTCACTGATGATTGCACACGTATACGAGTACAGTAAGGACTACCCATAGCGAAAGCGACATAAAACCGAGCTGTTCGCACACAGCATGTTCAAGGTGCACTAGAAAAACAACGATTTCCCCCACCAGAATGCTTAAAGCCCATCCTCTTTTACTTTCAGGGATTCTTCAGTGGTTCCTCCTGATTGTTGTCTGGGAACGGTGCTTTGAAGACAAACTACGTAGTTTCGCTGATCTATGCAGCATCACAAATGTGTCCGTCTTCGTGCTGGCTCAGGCCAATTTTGGTTATTATATCCACGGGCATTGTCCTACCGGTCGTTCCGATGTGGATATGGGAGGTCTTGAACTGATGTTGGCCACGGAACGTAGTGGGAACGCCCCACGTCGGGGCATTATGGCCGACTCCGATCGGCATACATATCGCATGGCATTACCGGCCGCATTGCGCAAGGCGTTCGATCGGCTCCACGCACCTCTACAGGATATTTCCACAAGCGGTCCTTCACGTGGCCCGTCCGATTCTGTTCATTACACAACTCTCAATGATGTTTACCAGACGTTGAACCGTTTTCTTATGCGCTTCATTTCGAGGGTGAGTGATACCATCATTCATCAAACAACTGTACATCACTTCCAAGTTATTCATGCAAGTAAGAAACTGTCTTTTGCTAGCCATTACTATTTCGCTTAGTTTAACCACCCATTTGAAAGACCCGGCTACGCAAATAAGAGCTTCAAACGGTGTTCGTTTCTGAGTTTTATTTTGAGGTGTTTAGTTTCATGAGAAAAGGTTTACTTGCATTGTCGTGTTTAGCACATAAATACTTGGTCAATGTTTCGTTGACGAGGATCCCTGGTGATGAGTAGTTGACAGCTTTGATTGTTAGCGTCTGGACGCGGTTTTCATATCTTGATTTTGGATCGGTTCCGTCGACTAGAAGACGTACATCAGATATACAGCAAACAAGCCCTGCATAAGCTGACCAACGGAACGCTAGGGACAAACTAACACAAGTCCGGAAGCCTGAAACTGCTCCCGAGGTAGTACTTGGCTAAGTTATCCGGTTTGTAACCCAGCTATTCGTTCGTGCGAACACAGAATGCTCTACTGGATTACATGTTATAGCATGATGACACCATTTCTGATTAACACTTATTTTCTTGTTTGCTTTCTGCTGCTGTAAAACAACCGCTTTCGGATTCATTAGCTATTAATGTGATTTGCGCATCATAGGCAGCGGATTTTAATTAGCATTCATATGATCTAACCATACCATCATAGCAAAGTAATCCTGCGTCTGAGACCAAAATGGACGCTTTACATTAAGCCTGTCAGATATTGGAGGTTCTCACAGTACAAAATCTAAATCTCACTACTACAAATTCATCCAATATACTCGTAATATCGTTTTTTTATCTTCGAACAATTTTCTACCTAGGTTATTCACTGAAAGAAAAATTCTCATAATGAAAAATTCAGTTGTTAGGGAAAGATAGCAAAGTTTAGTAATAAGGTAACAGTGATAACAATAAGTAGAAGAATTTAAGTGATTAGCATGTCTGTGATGAACATTTGAGAGATGAGCATAAGCTTCATTATGTATACCTGAAAAGTCTGGCATCTAACCTTGTTACATAGGAGAAACACATTCTGGACTATTTAAAAACAGAGATGAGTAAGAATTATACTTTGTGTAGCCGCTACTCATCAGTTGTGTTCCATTTTATATGAAAAATGAACACAATCTAACCGTCACTAGGTTTACAACCATCAAACTGATAACTGTCAGTGTATGGAAGGAAATTGTGAAATAGTAACCGAATGAAAACCCCACATGAATCAATCGGTTTGTTGTGATCTAGCTGTGACTGATGTGATGTACTTTCAAAAATACTGTCGCTAACATATCAAATATAGAACTTTTATTGTTTACTAGAGTGCACTCAAGCACCCAGACAGATATGACCAAATTCTTGACCTACACTGCTACCTTTACGAGGTGGTCGGGCTTGTGTACTGTTTTGATCCGGCGGGCTATGCTGACTAGGACTCCGGTCCTTCCAGGTACAATCTTGTAAGACAGGTCAAAGGGGAGCAGTCAGACGAAAAGCAGTTACACTCATAGGATCGTATGTCGCACTATTGACCGCATAGGAGTGCTTAGGTAGTGAGGCACGACCCTATGGGCATACAGCAGAACTATTTTCATAGTTGCGGCACTGCTGTCTTCCGTATCAGGAAGAAGGGGGTTAGAAAAGGTACCCTCAAACGAAGAGCACTCCGATCGCCCAACGGTTGACCGTGACCGCCGGCGTATTATCCAATACAGTCGAAAAACATCTGGTTTCTCTCAAAAGCCTGATGTAGCTTCCGGGCTAGGCAAGCCCTCACTGCCAAGTGAGTTAGACTCTTGTGTCATTGGCTTTGGATAAGGTCCCCCAAGAAAATCCTATACCCTGTTGTCTCGGAGGTCAGAGACTCGGGGTGGGCTCCCTCAAATCAACCCCCTTCCGCGGCGTAAACGACCGGGAAGTATCAGAAGTTATCGTTCACCCGACAGTGACATTACTAACCGATCACGACTTTCTACTGTTTTACCCCCTATTCCTTCTGCCTTCCATATGCCTTCGGGCGATAATTGTTTTCCGATGTCAAGATAACTGATAAACATCGGCGCCTTCAATGTCTGCACTCTCCGACAAGTCGATCAGCAAACTGCTCTGGCTAGTACTGTCTCAAGTCTGGAGCTTGATGTGTGCTGTGTGTCGGAGACGCGAGTCTACGATTCTAGCAAAGTTATCCATTTGAGCTCACCTCCAGATAACTGTCGATCCAAGCGCTTCTATCTCAGGGTTTCTGGTGACGCTGAAGCTGAATCTCGCGGTCAAGCTGGGGTGGGAATCGCAATGAGTTCCAAAGCGGAGCAATGTTTGCTCGATTGGATCCCAGCGAACGGTTGTTTGTCCGCTGTCAGACTCAATACGTTGGTTAAGGTCTGTCGACGCAAATCAGAAAGGCGTTGTATATTCATTGCATCGGCGTACGCTCCAACGGACAGCTGTTCAGATGCCACCAAGGGTGCGTTCTATGACGCTCTCGTTGACCTTCTGAGGCAACCTAAACACTCAGACATAATCAAACTAGCGGGCGATTTCAATGCTCAGCTTGGTCGTCTTTCTCCGGATGAGTAGTGGATAGGAGGTATGTTTGGTGCCCGGGCACAACACACTGACAATGACGAAAGACTGCTGCAGCTGTGCGCATCTCACGGTCTGTATATTTCGAACACTGCATTCGAACACAGGAAGAAGCACTGTGTTACTTGGAGACCTCCGTGTACCTCCCAACCGTGGACACAGTTGGACCACATAGCAGTTAGTTACAGGTGGCGCAACTCTATTGAGGACTGCCGTGCCTTTTGGAGCAACCACCTGCACTCAGACCGTGTTGTTATACGTGCCCGTTTCATTTTACCATTTGTCCAGAGGACATACGCTCGTAAATGCAAGGTGCTTAACTGGCATTCCAGCGATGAGGATGTAGAGAACGCTTGCCAGAATGCGTTGATGGACAAGTTGCCCAGTTCGAGTTAGATGAGTGATTCTAACGAACACTGGGAACAAATCGCCGAAGCCATGAAAGCAAGCTGTGAACAGGCATGTTCAAAAGGAGCTCTTCAGTTGCGACAGAACTGGATTTCCGTCACGTCGATAAACCTCATGAACAAGCGTCGCTTGATCCCACCTGGTTCGGAATATGATGACCGTCGAGAACTTGAACGCAATCTGACTGAAAGCTTGAGCAAAGACCGTGAACCGTACTTGGTCGAACAATCGGAAAAGATGAAACGAGTCTTTTTATCAGGGAACAGCAGAAGGCTTTTTTCCCTGATCCGTGGTTGTACTGGCCGTCGAGTCGGTGTAAGTGAGACCATATGTGAGAAAGATGGTTCACTTATCACCAATCAATCGCGCCGACTTGATCGGTGGGCTAAACATTTTGAAGAACAATTTAGCTGGCCTCAACCAGATCATGTGGACGACGGTACATGATTGGTCAGTAATTGAAATCCAGACGGTCCCCCGTCGGAAGCAAAAGTGGCTCTGGAGCTCAAGTTATTGAAGCATAATAAGGCTCCTGGTCCAGACCTCCTCCCTCCTTCTCTTTTCAAGGATGGTGGGGAGAGGTTGATAGAAGAATGGACGCAACTCCAGGCAAATTGGGAAACTGAAGAGGTGCCTAGCGATTGGAGCTTATCAACAGTCATTCCCGTTTTCAACAAGGGGGCCCGAAGTCAATGTGACAACCACAGGGGCATCAGTTTGGTATCTATTGCGTCCAAGTTACACACCGGCCTCATTTTACATTGGCTCACTAAGTTCAGAGGAAGTCAAATACGTGAAGAACAAGCGGGATTCCGATCCGGTCGGGGGGCGTCCATCACATTTTCACCTTATGACGCATCTTGGAACATCGGCACTCTTATGGGCAACTGACGGTCTTGGTCTTTTTGGACCTAAATGCTGCTTTCGATTCAGTTGATCGTAACGTTCTCTGGAGATATTTCCTTCGCAAGGGAGTACTAGAGAAATATGTGAATCTGTTGAGATCACTGTATGCTCACTCTACAAACAGGGTGAGAGTTTATGGACAACTGTCTCGGGCGTTCATCACTTCTAGTGGTGTTCGTTAGGGGTATCCGATTTCCCCCATCCTGTTCAATTTTGTCATGGACAACATTCTGGAGGGTGAACTTCGGGAATCCAGTAGGCTTGATGTTGAGCTTCTTCCTGGCGCTAGATTGACCGATCTGGAGTATGCGGACGACATTGTCTTACTTAGCCCCTCTGCCAAAAACATGCAGACTGTGCCGAACAGATTGAACGACCGAGGTGGTTTGTATGGAATGCGCTTCGCACCTTCAAAGTGCAAAGTGTTGCTTCAAGACTGGGGCACTTCAACTCCTACTTTCTTCATTGCAGGTAACCCGCTTGAGACTGTGGACAGTTTCACATACTTGGGTAGCACTGTCTCGTCAGCCTGTAATAATGCTGATGATATATCAGCGAGGATTGCAAAGGCACGAGTTACCTTTGCCAGACTGCGTCATCTCTGGCGTCGGAAAGACATTAGGTTGTCGCTGAAAGGAAGGGTATATAATGCCTGTGTGCGTTCCATTTTCCTTTATAGTTCGGAAACCTGGTCTGTTCGCAAGGATGATGTCAACAGGCTTTCTGTGTTTGACCATCGTTGTCTCCACCAATTGGCCCATATTAAGTGGATTGATCGCGTGAGCATTATGGCAGTTCGCCGACGCGTATTCCGGAACACTCGGGATGCGCGATCAATTGGTCAACCAATCACGGTACACAGTTTGCGATGGTTGGGTTACCTACTCCGTATGTCATCTGATCGTTTACCGTTCCGGGCATTATATGCTGAGGCCACCAACAGTTGGGTAAAACCACGTGGTACTCAGGCAACAACGCGGTCACAAAATATGAAGACTTTGACTGCTCGATTGAGCAAAGTGGGTAGGTGTCGCGTGCCTGGATCGGGTCCTCGTGATCACTCAAACCGCTGATTACAGACGCTATTCGAGATGGCGATGTGTCGCAGTCAATGGCAAACCTGTATCCATAGTACTTCTAGTTCTTTTGTTCAGTCCTCTTTTAATAATTTTCAAACTTCTCTCTCGCTGTTTCTTCTTGAATATTCCACGTCACTGTTGTGGTGAACGGCGACCCGAGCCACAGTAACTTTTGGTCAGGCTCATGACTGTTATGATTATGATGATGAGTGTGATTATCCGGTTATTTACTAACGGCTGAATTCGAAATTAAATGCTAGACGTTTTATCGCTGTTTTTTAAGTCTTATGTTTTTTTATTGGTTTCAAATATTTTATTTCTGGTATTCCATAACGCCGAGGAGAAATTGTTCTTTTCTTAAAAAAGGATAACACTGAAGGTCTTCGATTCAAGATTGTTCGTAAGCGAGCTCTGGAGGATCTGTTGGACGGGGAATTCGATGATACGTCTTTGGAAGGTCTTTTCTACATTGGTAAGCCTATTCTTATATATACATGCGTACGTACAGCGATGGAACTTGTCGAATGCCATTTCATCTGTACGCCTCTATTCGATCACAGATGTTTGCTGGTAGTGCGTTGACAGACTCAACTTGACTGTTGGCTGTCAACGCGACTCTTTTTGACTTTTCATTGCACTCAAATTTATTGCACCACAACTCTCTGTTGTTGACCGATACTTCGTGATCACGTCTTCTTTACTCAGACGGAAGTATCGGTTGCAGTGGTTTTCCCTACATATATTTAAATGCAATGGTGTTATGCCAAGTTTCGCTTCAGGAGGTAGTCCACGAATGAATCCCCATCACTATGCTGTCCCGAATGAATGAGTCACAACTGCAATTACAAACTTGCATGACTATACCATTCACTTAAGAACTGTAATGTGGATATTCATGCAACCATTAGGTAGATGATTACGAATGAGCGACGGGAAACGTTTGTGTATTTCGTTCGCTTGACCTGCACGTAACTCTGAAACTTATTGGTCGCTCAATATGTCCCTTTTTCTTGGCCTGTCGCTTATTCGGTCTCGTTGTCTAAAATATCATTTGTCTTGCGGTCGTCAAATTGATTCTTGATGTTGTGATGCTGTCCGATTTCCTGGCTGTTCTTTGAGTTCTGATTGGTTGGACTGTGTTGTCCACCCATCCTAGTCGACCGCACCGACCAATGCAGCTGTTGGGCCGTCGGGTAATTGGTCTATGTACTTGACCTTGGCGATTAATCTAATCATGTGTCTGTTGGGACCAATCACCTATTTCGGCTATCACTAAACTATCTAAGAGCTGAAAGGTGTCAGAATGAAATCTGTCACATTCGTTAGGATAAAAAAAGCGCTCTTTCTTCGGCATGCGTTCCCATCACGCTTGGCAAACATTCCATTGGTTCATCGAACTGAATGCCGAAAAAAAATTGTTCCGTCGAAGTTTGATAGTCGTTCTCTTATGATAAAATAGTTAATTCACAAACAGATTATGTGAATTTGTGGCGCCCTTACGCAGTCCAGGTCATATATGATGTACATGATTGCACGTGGGCGGTCCTATTGAATCAAACTCTGGTACCCCATCCGGCGGTATTTTTAGACATCACACACAGGACAGCCTTAGGCATGTCGACTTTTTACATGGATCAAAGGATAAAGTGGGAGTTTATTACTTGTACCACTTGTAAAACTGTTACGTACTAAACCCGTGAGGTACAGAGCGAACCCCAGAATGGGGTCAATACGTGAAAAATGTAAGAACATTGTGAGAGAGTGCGACATTTAACAATATTAACTGTGTATCACACCGACCACAGTAAACAAGCTCAACCGAAGTGCGCAGGTGATTGCTTTTGTTAGTCAAATTGTGAAACAGAATTAAGGTTATTGGGTCTAGATGTTATTTCGTGTTTTTTCCTGATCAAGTTTGGGTATTATTTATGCAGACACAGTGGTGATCGCCATCAGCTGAAACGAACGAATCGGCCCAGTCACAAAAGGTTCAAGTGTAAATTGTCATTTTTGACCATATAGGGGCTATTGATTAATGAAGCCTCAATTAATCTTAGGGTTATTGATCCAACATCTACTCAACACTTGCGGAAAATAGATTGGAAATCAAATATATGTGTTCTGCGGTTAGTATATTTTAACAAACTGATGCTGTGTCGTTCTACAGACGTCATGTGGAATTCTAACAAAGGGGTGCAATTTAGAAGAACCTGAATACACACATGTTGAGTAGTTTTGAACGTGGAAATGCAAAAGATATTCTAATAGTTTCCGTTAAAATGGATTAGAAAGATCATCAACAATCAATTTAAAATGTGCAATAGTTGAATAAAAATGATTAGGTGATCGAACACTTTTAGGATCTCAGTGGCTGTTTGTCAGCTTACAAGTAAATCACAATCGGCTGATCGACATCAGCTTATGGGTGAAAGGCAGCACAGCACCAAAGAAAAGAACTATAAAGCAATTTACAGCAAGATTGACGTCACCCAACAAACTACAGCATTTGTAAATGGCTCGTTTGACGCGTGCAATCATCATATGGTACTGGTGTGAGATTGAATTCAAATCCACAAGCAGTGAACACTACCGCTGGTGGTTGACTAAAGGTGAGGTGAAGTCCATTTCGAATGCAATTCTGGCACACCTCGTTGACTCAGGGAATCAAGTTTCACCGGAAATGGCTTTCATTTACCGCTTGCCTAGTCTTCACTCCAGAGGAGTCGAATTTCGTATCTTGGCCACCGCGGAAGCGACCGGAATCTGGTTGCGCAATGCACAGTTGTGCGCTCAGATGGAATGTATATAGACCCTACGATTACCATGGTCTCCCGTTATCTATTCGACGCCCCCGGTGGTTAATTTTGTCACCAAATTGCCCCCCAATTCACAACCGCGTGACTTAATTGCTTTTGATTGTGCTCGGTTGACAACCATGACGATCTAAAATGTTATGTAATTGGCCTGTTGATGAATAATCGAAAACAGACTGCTCGCCAAAACAACTTTTTACTTCTAATGAACTCATAGGGCTATTCTAATCAGTAGATCTCCGTTGTTTTTTAACTGGCCTGAATCCGTGAATATCTGAAAATCAGTTCTGTCCAGGCGTTGACGGCCGACTCTAGTGTAGTTATACATGTTGGATTCAAAAATAACTGTTCGTTACATAACTGATGCCCTTTTGAAGAACCATGACAAGTACGATTTTACTTCTGCTGAAACCTAGAGCTTTCGTGTAATTTTTACATTCCCCTTACCCTCATTACAGATAACGGGAACTCATTCGGAGATGTACTATTCTATGGGAATGAAATTCAGTTGTTCATTTTTGATGCGCTATTGTTCTGTTTGGTCGACTTGCTTAGTCAAAACCTCATCCTTGACCTTGCAGTCACACTGATTGTGGGAAAGGTAAGATAAACAGGACAATTTGTGTACAACATCGAACTAAACATTGTCAACTTACACGTCATTCTACATCCAACTGACATCTTGACAAAGTCCCATTTGAAACCACGACCTTTGATTTGAAAATCAATTATGCCAAACAGATTGTATGATAGTGTGTTCAATTTCAAACACTAGAGATCCTGAGATTTCACGAATTGATGCTGACAGATCCCGTCGCCAAGTTGTTCGCATATCGAGTCGGGATTCCTCACAGTGTTGTTGTTATACTATACTTTATAGTGCATACACACATGCTTGCTTGCAATGTTCCCACCTAAAGGTATGCTACAGTTGGCCGGCTTCTAACAGGAGTACTACATTCATATTCTCACTAGGAAATATCCCTTGATACTGTGCTTGTAAATCAAGGGTCGGTTGTAACGTATCAACTACAGACTATACGAAATTACATCAGCACGGATGTACACCATCTTTTACAGCTAAAGTGTCTTTGCCTCTGTTGTCAATCGTGTGGAGCTAGGTTCCAGGCAAAGCATATACAAGTTCCGGTCTTCTGAATATTGCAAAATGCCACTAATTTCAGAATGCGAGTCATTCTTTCCAGTTCGTATAATACCACCAATTAGTGTCGTGGAGTAGTGTACATCACCACTACTGGATGGAACTCACAATACGCACGAGTGAGCAATAATATCGAAACACTCAGTATCAAACATTACGGACATAACTCCGGTTGCTCGACTACCTTGGAAAGGAGTAATAATCCTCTTGCTTATCCGAATTTTAAAAGTTGCTGTCAGGTATGGATAGTGTTCGATTTATAACCAATCGGCTTCTTCTCTACTAAGCATTAGTAGCCGGTACCGCAAGAGGTTCGGCTTACGTTTGGACAGACTGCAAAAGAAATAATGTAAAGCTACGTATCAGATAAGTGACGATGCTAACGCAGATTCGCCATTGGTCACGACTTGCTGCGTTTATCAAGCATACAAGGTGATTTGGCACCTAATTCGCACGCCGTTTAGGTAATCATGTCTTTGTTTATCCATGGCGTGATTTTACCAAACTACTGGCGGTTGTTGAAAACAACGTTTCGTGATGTAACCAGTTTAGGGCAAATTACCCTCAACTATTGCTCCCATTCCGATTGGTTAGTGTCGTCATAGATGATCATTTGAAGTTGTGAATTTTGTCCACTTTCTGCTACATCATAACATTTTTCCGGTCTAGCCTCTTACAGTTGTGCATCTAGTTCGACAGGGTAATAAAAAATCGACTTTTCATGAAAGCTGAGAATGCAAGTTTGTACGCATTGATGGTGGTAATGGAACATTTGGAAACATGTATGGTGAATGTGATAAATCACCTATTTTGCTGTTGAATAGGGCCTCATACAGCTACTCAACTGTGCGAATGAGTTATTCCTTCCTTCAGTTTTCGCCGATAGACGTGATTTTAGTTTGGATCGATTTGCAATAACACTTGCTTTATAGGCTTAACTATCGTATCTATATTCTCAGCGTCACTAACTGTATGTCACGCAGTACTTAGGGTGCATAATTCCCCCTTTGCGCCGTGCATTCCAGTTTGTTCCAACTAAGAGGAAATGATAAGGCCCCACAACCTGGTCGACCAATAGAAACGTGACAGCTGAGTGTCCATTCTCCCAGTTTACGGAGCCCAGCCCTCAGGCACCGTGCACGATTTCAACCTTTTAGAGTTGTGGCATTGCTTTCGCCTTTAGAATTATCTATTTTTCTCCTTCTAAATATGCGATTGAATTCAATCATTAACCCGACAGACAGTGACAACACAATTCGGTTACATTTATAAGGAACTGGTGATGTGAAAACACGTACGAGGGTCCTCTTCCTCCCAACAAGCGGTTCAAGGAGGACAGGCCATCAAGTGTCGGTTTGTAATGGTTATGCTCTAAAGGGCTGACTTGTTGACGCCGGGTCTCAAATTAACCCTCCACTATAAACAGTTTCGTGATTGCAACAGGAGTCGGTAGTTTTTGTTGTGCGAACAGGTGTTCCTACCCACCGGTTCGAACCGTTTCTAAAAATCAGCTCGATTAGCCCAAACTGGTCACCAAGCAATACCGTTTTGAGAGTGAACATTTGCCTAATACCACATGCCCTTCCGAATAAATGTTGCAAGATTGTTACACGATTATGTCGTAGGATTGTTCTCCTCAGACTCTAGCATGCAGATCCACGGTAAGCTCGTGCTGTCGCTCGATCATTTAGTTTCGTCTAACTGTTACCGCATCTGAAGGTCAGGTTCAGTGGGGTAAGTGAAGCGCACCCACTGCGATCCGATGGGCACAGTTCAACTTAACTTGTCGACTTATACAAGTAATGGTAACCCAAGCTTCAAAGATGTTAACGACGCAAATTTTTTTAAGGCGTATCCGTAAATAAACATTCCATTGCGATTCATTTTTCCCCTGGTTTGGCCCGCCGAACAAAAACCGTTTTTTGTAATGCAGTGGCTCGTGTATTTTCATAAATGTCTGTCTTAACGAACATCTTCATAATGGATTTGGAAACCATTTGAGGAAGCAAGAGTGAATGTATTCCTCGACTTTACTTTTATCGAAGGCATTAAAACTCTCTTTACACTTTTCTGAAATTCTGCAAATCATAAAAGAGCTGTGGCTTTCCAAGCCTTAAAGGTTATTCGCATGTTTGATAAGTATAGTCACTTTCAGGTTGATTGTTTCCCTTTGGATGTATAAGAATTTCAGGAATTATACCCTATCTTTTACCTCTAAACTAAGGCTTTTTATTCGTACGGTTGTATGGAAATTATTCAGAAGTATTGTTAGTGATGATTTTGATAGCAAAAACGAGCTCCTTGTCAATTACCTTTTACGTTACAAGCTGAGCATTTATTCACTAGGCCAAACGACGTGATCAAAGTAATCGAAGTGGATCTTGTGAAAACTAGACCCCACTACGATCGATCCAAACAAAACCAATAGATTCTGTTATTTTGAGAAACAGCTTTACGAAATATTACATCAAACAATGTAAGTTCGATTATAGTTACCATGTCCTGAAATACAACCACGTCCCCTAAGAAGTCAAAATTCATTCTCATTTTGTTTACCAACAGTTAATCTGTATTCTCCGCGGGGACCTGGGACGGAGGAACGTTGTCAAGAAGGCAGTGATTCACGAACGATTTCTACTCTGAACCATCATATCAACCTATCAAACTGTGCACATCTTCCATGGTATTTTGCTATTAATGTAGTACATTGTTTTCGTACACATACATAGACCAGTAGTAAATAAATTAGTCTGTTGAACCTCAGCGCTGGGTTTAAGTTGGTCCCAGAGAACACCAGCAGTTTGAACCTAGAAGGACACTCTCAACGTTAGGCAAGTCAGGAAATGGAACTCACAGCATGCGAGAAAGTGTTAGAATGATAGTCCAGACAGTTATCTTTTGGGCCACGGTACTGCGGATACCGGGTTTGTGAGAAGGTATACGAGTTAATTTCGTCCGTTGATTCGTTTTCTTTTCTTTAAGGCTAAAATCATTATCTATTTTGTGGTTAACCTACAAACCAGTAAGCATCCGCTACGATCTCAGAAGTGGTTGAGGAAGTGAGTAAGTTGGTACTAGTGACCACCGGCGAGATACTGGACAGATTCTTAGGCGTGACAAGTTCTTCTTGATATCATGTGCGTCAAGAAATCAAACTCAGAACGATAGTCTGGACACGTGTGACTTAATAGTATGAACCACTTGGAAGTGAGGGGCTTGCTAGCCCGAGGGCGTAGTAAACAGGAAACTGATATTTGACACTGATCACTGCTGTGCGCAGTGGATGTATTCGAAACCACTTCGAGCTTTTGAGTAATTTAGATGAGATCCAACTGTGATAAGTCAGGGCTTAGGCTGGATTAGAACCAGCGACAGAAACACCATGCCTCAACGCGACAAGCGCTCTACCAGCTGAGCTACGAAGCCACGCCACAATTGGGTCTCATCTAGATCTGCCACACTACTTTTGAGTAATATCGGATATTTTTCAACCGTATTGGATAATACTATGGCGGTCACAATCAACAGTTAAACGACCGGAATGCTCTTTGTTTGAGGGCATCTTTTCTAACCTTCTTACTAATTCGGAAGACAAATGAATTCAGTTATCAATTCATTTCATTCCTTCAGTTCTAAACAAGGAACTGCAGTGGTGCATCATTCACTCCACATACATCGGATATGAGGGACAGTGACAGAGAAACAGATAGTCAGACTCATCCGGTATACTGAAAGCATACCAGAATGATCGTTCCTCACCGTACACCTTAACCACTTGTGATCAGAAAGCAGCCAGATTGTTTAAATGATCTAATCAAGAGCGCGAATTCTTGTTACAAGGCCCATGTCGTTACTACCAGTCTTGTCAACGAGAGGACTTTCCTGATTGAAGTTTGGAAATCCGCACCTAAAACTTTCATTACAAATCAATCCGCAAGCACAACCCAGTAGCTTTGAGGGAGGTATCAATAAGAAATTCAATCTTCCCTTGGCCCACAAAAAGTTTCAATCGATTAGCGCTTGCCAAGTCAAGGCGCAATCCGGTTGCGAAGGCTAGACTGTAGCTTGGTTTTCTGACATACGTGGTGACCACCTGAAATCTATTAAACACATGTGTGTGATTCTTCAAACGCGTTACACAGGCGTAGGGATGAACAAACGAGACCAATGATATTCACGATGCCAGTTAATGAGTCGCTGTGTTTAAAACGACGTGGACAGAATCGGACAACAAGATATAATTGTTATTATGCATGATACGGGAGAGGAAAATACAAACCACAGAGCTTCGTAGGTAGAGAGAGAGAGAGAGGGATAACGGAACGTGGACAGAAGTCAACACCTCAAATCAAAAAGTCGTCACATTAGGACATAAGACGACAACAAACTAAATCAAAAGTGAATGATACACAGCAGTTTAAACTGCGAAATAAAATACGAGCGTACAGATGCATTAAACTTGACCTTCACTAACTTCCATGTCTAGTCACCCATTTTCACACGAGCAACCTGAAATGAAAAAGAGAACAGGAGTGGTTTACAAGTAGAGCAAAAAAATCTGTCAGAGTCCAACCAGTCAGTGAGCCCATACAAACATAGCAAACTGCTTTATAAAGAGGCCAGATCATGAAATTGAGCACAAAAAGCCATATGAAGGGTGAAATGAGAGGCTTTTTGATGACACAGTCACAGTAGTCGTCTGAACCTATAGTTGTGCCATCTCCATCTTAAATTCCCTTCTAGTCAGAGCGGGAAAACACGGATTTGCCGCGCAGCTCAAGTCGATGAGATCAGTAAAAAGCTACTCTCTTTTATATGCCGATAAAAATACAAAACTTAAGCATGTGCGCGTGCCTGTGAAGAGTGAGCGATTCTATGATTTATCATTCATGGCATGTCAGTGTGGTTGTTCTCTTGTGTTTATCAACGTCTGATTAAATGGAGTCATGTGACCAGCATCGATTACACTAGTGATTTTTAGCCTGCATAAGTTTGTACCTCGTTTGTACTGTATTTGTTACCGTAAAGCTTCTTGTTAGCAATTAACAATACATGGGTTCTCCATATTCAGGATGTAATATGGACACATGAACAGCAGCGCTTACTGAGGGTCATGGCGTTCGTGTGTTGCGTCAATACACCGGGCACATCAACGAACCAAAGCAACAATCAGAAGGCGCGAATGTTTACAGTAACTAGGCGCAATAAATAACAGCTGCCATCTGTAAAAGTGCAATCACATTGGATACTTCAAGCAAATTGTGGTGCTCATAGGATGCTTCTGACGAGAACGAAATGGTTCACGAAGATAACAAGTTGCGCCGAGGCAAACAAAACACTGCATTTGGCTTGTCGCGTCGCACCAGAAGCTCAAAAGATTGTGACTAAAAAACCTAGTTCGTGCTAACCTCGATCACTCTTCAATAACACGATTGTTTTTCTTCCTGAAATATTTTTTCTTTGACAAAAAAACTCCTAAGAATAGGTAAGATGATATCGACACCTTCGTTAAGTCCTCTACATGTGACTGGCTTTGTACTACTAGTCCAGAAGCAAACAGTAGGGTTTCAGTTATAACTCTACATCGGCAGTACACAATTCCATTGATTGGGTGTACAGTTTTAGTTACTGAAGTTTGTTGTCAAATTTTTTATACATGTCGGGAATCTGCAGTTCGGGAGTTAAACATCAGAGAAGAACAGGCAGGGTTTCGTCCTGGCCGAGGATGTATAGATCATATTTTTACCCTTCGTCAAATTTTGGAGCAGCATCATGTATACCGCCGGCCAACAATTGCCATATTTCTCGACTATAAAGGTGCATTCGATTCAGTGGATCGATCTACACTTTTAGAGTCGCTTAAACGCAGGGGTGTACCGACCAAGTATGTGAACATACTGTCGGCGCTTTACTCCCATACTTCGGCTCAGGTTAGGGTTTACGGTGAGCTGTCTGACAGCTTCAGCACCAGAAGCGGCGTTCGTCAAGGCTGTCCCCTTTCACCATTTTTGTTCAATTTCGTCATGGAATAAACAATGGAGGATTGTCTCCGGCAGTCACAAGGTGCTGGTGTGGACTTCCTACCTGGTGGAAGGCTGACTGATCTTGATTATGCTGACGATAAGGTGTTGCTGTTTGACAACTTTCAAGCGGCACAAGCAACGCTGAATGCAATTTCGCGTTCTGCTAAGTACGTCGGAATGCGCTTTGCAGCCTCGGAATGCAAAGTGCTTCTGCAAGATTGCTGTGATCACGTAGGTTTAATGTTAGATAATGAAGTCATGGAAGTTGTTGACCGGTTTGTATACCTGGGAAGCTGCATCAGCGGCGGCGGCGGAGGTGTAGAGAATGAAATAGAGGCGCGTATTTCTAAGGCTAGGGCGGTGTTTGCTAATCTGAGGCACTTACGGCGACAGAAAGGTATCTCTCTGAAACTTAAGAGTTGCCTATATAACAGACGACAGTGAGGGCTGTATTACTTTAGGGCAGCGAAACCTGGCAGCTCAGAGTAGAGGACGTGAATCGTCTTCAGGTATTTGACCACCGATGTCTGCGTCCAATCGCTCGTATCGGGTGGCCCCAACGAGTAAGCAACGAGGATGTTAAGAAGCGGGTGTTTGGCACTGATTGTCAAACGAGTTCTTTCGTTCAGTCCTTACATTTGCACAGACTTAGATGGTTAGGTCATGTACTAAGGATGCCAGCTAATCGCTTGCCACATCGAGCACTGTTTGCCGACGCTGCGGCCGATTGGCGCAAGGTGCGAGGTGGACAGGTGATGACCTGGCGCAGACAAATTAAATCGTTCACGAAGTGGTTGGTTACTGTGGATCAGGTTCGTCTTCCGGGCTGGAGCCCCCGCGACTCACACAGTCGGTGGATGGAAACGTTAAGTGAGATGGCGGCTAACCGAGCTTATTGGCTGAGTTGTCTGTGAAGTGAGTGCACTTAATGACGCGGGGCGGTGAAAGCCGTAAGGAAGCTGTCTTGCTGATGACGCCTTACTTTCACTTACAGTTCGGTTGTTTGTTTGCAAGGTGTAGGCGCCTTGATGTTGTATGTTTGAATGTAGACGTAGCTATTTTTTAAGGGTTAGGTCCCTTCCCCTCTCCCTTTTTTCTTCTCTCTTCTTAAACAGGGTTTGTTTCTTCTTCTTCGTGGTTGTGTGGCAGTTAAGCATCAGTGTGAACCACTGATGTATTGCTGTCTATAATGATGATGATGATGAAATAAATTTCAGGCTGAACGCCTATGAACCGAAAACATATGCCCTGTACGTTAAAAAAGTGAGTTGTTTAGTGTAATAGGATAACTTGCATGTGTATTTTGAGCTTCATCAGGATGCTTAAAAGCAAGCAATATAAAAACTACTCACAGATCAATATAACGAAACGCAATTCGGAGAACTATTGCAGGCCAGTGTGACGGAAATGATGGTTTCAAAATCTACATATTCTACAAGTGAGAAAGGCAACTCCTTTGATGAGCACAAGACAGTGATGAGAAAAATGCAGCCTTCGGACAAGACGACTTGTTACATATTGTTTAGAGAAAACTATGGTCCTCCACTGTCCGTATTACGAAACAATTGTTAAAAATTAATCACGAGAATTGCTATGAACCAGAACGACTGCCTTCAGATTTGAATGGGTGCCTCCGAAATAAGTGTATTTGTGCGAACAGCGTCAAGGAACAAGCTTACCGTTAGGTAAATAGGTTATTGATAAACTTCTCGTGCATTACATTGCCACAAAGTGTAAAGATGCGATCACAGATGATAGGTTACATTCATATTCAAGTATTCAACATCAAAGTGCCTACACCTTTTAAACAAACAACCAAATTATAAGTGAAGGTCAATGGAGTCTGTCCATCCCGAAGTCATCCCGCCGAACTTCGTCTTCGATGACACGGTGTTCTTATTACACCCAACGGGCCGGAGATAAGGATGATTGCAAACAGATTTTCTGCGAACATCCGCTGCACCGGTGAAGTAGCTTTTGCAACCATATTACGGGACTGCTCAGACGGTTGTAATACAATCTAGCTCGTCTAAAGGAAGACTATCATGGCGAACGCCATCCGTGTTTTATCTATACGATTTTCGATCCCATGTGATACTCTACTAGCATTATCCCAAGCATCATCACCAACACCCACTCACTAATCAACAGTGAGAACAGGCGCCCGATCTTACCAGTCACACACCAGTCTTGTACTCAGAAAGTATAAAGGCTATTACGAACTGAGGAAGTGAAGCCCCTAATCTAGGACGTTACGAGATCCTAATGAATGACAGTAGATCAACTATTATCAACACCATCCCCATTATATATATATATATATATATATATATATATATATATATATATATATATATATAAGTGGTTCGCACTGATGCGAATCCGCCCTACAGTCGTGAAGAAAAGACCAAGCTACAGTCAACAGGGAGGCAGAAAGAAGATAAGACAAATCAACTAGTAAAATATACATTTCAAATTTAAGGTACTTACATCTAGTAAACAGATAACCGCGCTATAAGTGAATGCGAGGCGCCATCAGTAAGACAGTTTTCGGTGTTTTAAGTCACTATGCACACTTACTTTATGGACAACTTGATCAGACAAGAACATTCACGCTATTGAGCTAAAGTACTCGCTAACACACTTAAAGATACCAGTTAACAAATCTGTGAAACATACAGCTCCCAGCCCAGAGAGCGACCTCGACCTACAGTGGTCAATCCTTTGTTGAACGACTTCGTTTCTCTATGCCAGGTCATCATCTGTCTACCTCACACCTTACGTCATTCAGTTGCATTACCGACAAAGTGTTCTGTGTGACAGACAACTAGCTGGTATCCCTAGTACACGAACTAACCATATAAGGTTGTACACACTTGAAGGGTGAACAAAAGAATCCATTTCTTGAATATGGGACCTGTTATTGAGTGACTCCAGCACGGAGGTATAGTCTCCGTCGTTCACACGACTGACTCAAAGCTTCTACTAACACATCTCCACTTTCTTTGAAAAGTGCCGGCATGAGACCATCTGCGCCAGCAAACACATTAGATTTGAGAGACGAAATGCAATGGCAGACATCAGTTTCAATAGGTAGCCGTAAATCTACCGACCACCATACTACACTTCAAGTGTGTCAGCATCATCATAGACAACAATACATTGGTGGTTCACACTGATACTTAACTGCTACACAACCACGAAGGAAGAGAGAGAAAAAGAAGGGGAGAAGGAGACCTAACCACTAAAAAAATAGCTTCGTCTATATTCAAACATTCAACTTCAAGGTGCCTACACCTGGCAAACAAACAATCGAACTGTAAGTGAAAGTAAGGCGTCATCAGTAGGAAAGCTTTTTTTGAAGTTTGTGGCGGTAACAAATTAGAAACCAGAGACCAACTAAATTGGTCTCCAAAGTGTTCCGTTCAACACTCGAACCTTCTGGACTTATTATGAATGAGTGTGTCATTTGCCTCGCCGACAGCTTCGTTGACAAATGGACATCCTGGATCAGCAGAGCGGATAAGCTTGATGAATCTGCCACTCTTCTTTGAAGCAAAAGCAGTTTCCACTTCTTTGAAGCTTTCCATTAAACAAAATTCACGGTTGGTGGTAGGTTGCGCCTAAGATTTCTACTGATATCTCTTCTAAACTTGTTATATCAGGACATATGTTCTGTCTGGCAACTAACAACTTTAAGGAGTTTTCTAAAACACAAAGTTTGCTTAACCCACGAATCACCGTGCCGCGTACATCCTTCACGAAGGACCTGTGAGATTTCCGCCCAGCAGCTATCCGGGTCTTCGGAGTAGGAACTGTTAAGCTTGTCTTCTAGGCTACTTATGCTTTACCGACGACATGATCAACTTCTCAACAGTCAGCCGTCGCGATCGGCGGAGTCGTTGTCCAGCAAAAGTAAGAACAAAACAGCAACGTACTAACAGTCAGAATCCCAGCATTTGCTCCAATAAGATCGACAGTCATTAATGGAATCCCATCTAGAATTAATATGTATATTGACTATATGACACAGTGTCTGCTTGGAAGAAGGGTGCGCCAATTATAACAATGATGCGCACGACGTCTAAAACTAGGGCTAACAAAAAATAGCTTATGCTCAGTGCATAGCCGTCCACTAACATCCGAGCGATGATGTCCGACCAAATTTACCAGCTAAGAGCCTCGTCCTCACCAAGGCGGCTGACCACTGCGTTCATATCTTCGGCTAAAATGACTACATCAGAACTGTGTGTCAACCGAAGGAAAACGGCCAAATCCAAGTGAAAGGCATCCATGACACTGAAATCACTAGTCAGCTGGAACACAAAACGGACAATGAAAAGATTTGGCATCTAGGGTTGGTCTTAGTAGAACCTGTCAAGCGGACGTCACAGGAATTCAATCTACCAATGATGCTGCGGCCGTCATGCTGAGGACTATATCTACTCCAGCCTGACCTATAGCAGTGGGCGCGGAGTCACCCGAAATGTAGAACCAACATCGAGCAGAAGGTGCGGGTGCTGTTCGCTTCATACATCGACTATTGTCCTGAATTTCAGTTTCTGAAATGCAGAGGACATCGACATTCAACTAGTATAACGTCCGTGAAAGAGCCATCTGTTGACCTACTTGTTTCAAACCAAATTTGTTGATTCGCATTCCGGGTCTAATCAAAGAACAGGAGAGGCCAAAGGGTAGATGGTACGATAGGGGAAATACTGAGACAGTGTTACTATGATCAATATACTTGCTGCTGTGGAACACGCAGAACAATTACTAGAAATGGGGTTCGAGAGGGACCTGAGTGTGGGATGGGTGAAGAGTAGTATGTTTTCGTCTATTCATCTCGTTGTATGCAGCAGACAGGGCAACCCAGATTATGCTGTGAGGCGACTGATGCAGTATGGACTTAACAGCTGGTATTATCATACCTACGGGTACGACTCTGGACAAACGTTGATGCAAGGCATAGACAGTTTCCAGACTTTGTTGAACATGGATACTAGTGGTCTGCGAGCTGCTTCTATGAGACAGGTATTTTGCACTGCCTTTTATCCTGTATAATGTTTGTTTTCATAATGTAAGTTTGGGACGCTGGATATTTTAAGGCAAGGTAATGGTTGCAAACGTCTGTGGTTTGTAGGTACTATGACCTAGTTGTTTCGAAAGTACGGCATTGATTTCGCTCAATATTGTTGACTGAAAAATTGTTGCCTGGCACTCGCTGTTCACTCGGTTGATGATTACAACAAAAACATTCGTCGGTATTGATTCTGACGTAGTGTGAGGACAGCTTGAAACTTTTAACTGACCTAGTTGATAGAAAGTATAACGTTCCAGAATTCTCAACAGAAGATGAAACAACAATCCTCGCAGTTTTGTCAAGACAAAAAGTTTGATGTCACACGTGATCCGGACGCTTGTCAATGTGTCCCATAACTGACGCAACTAACACTGCAATCGATGTCGTATTGTAACAACACGGAAATGGTGAACATCGGTTGTTAGCCGGCTTAAACCGGTACGAACAAGACCAGTCAGTTTCAGCCCGCCATTTTCTGCACCTTACTGAAGGAAGACACTTCGAAGTACAAGCTAACTGTTGGCGACTCAAATCGAACCTAGCTTATATTTGATTCAGGAAACCAGGCGTATGGACAAGATCCCGCAGTCTCGATAATGTAACGAATTGTCTTCATCATGGATAGAATGATCACATACGACATGTAGGCAAAAAGGGAAAGGACACGGCTCAATAACAAGGTCAAAAAACTGAGACAAGCCAAGCGACGCTTGTCTTGACAGCATGGCTGTAAAATGCTACGCCAGTCCACAAATGGCGCAGTGAATCTAAAGACAATACAAGGGACTTCAGATTCTAAGGGAAAACTGCACATTTTCGATCGCTCTCTTCGCAATTTGCAAACCTATGCCGGTCATGAATGCAGCTTCTTATTCATTGTTTGGTGAAAAAATCATCGTGATAGCGCAATCCATTAAAGAAATATCGTACTTCTTGCTGTCCACTGGCACTTGCCGATGCATATTGGTTCTTAGTCCAGCGTTGCCTTTCAAGCGCTGAAACGGTCAGAAACGTGTCAATAGCCAGGTTTATCGATCGTGAACGTTGGTGGCTAAAACACTGGGATGATGACGCCAAGCGACTTTACTAGAAATGCGCGTACACCCGCGCGCCAGCTAGCCTGACTATGGTTACGGTGGTGTGTTGTGCCCGTTCGCTCACCCGACTAAATTAGGGGGTCCACCAGTTGGGCAAACCCATTCGTTTGAATTCCGGATTCTGTGTCCGTGTCAACACTTCGGGGACGATCGATATTGCTGTCTTAGATGATGGTGATAATGTCAATTGGTTCCAATCCTTACTGCTCAAAAATTTTAAGCAATTGTTGAGGTGTTCACACATAAATCCCTCAGCTTACCAACTTTATCAGCTATCGGAGTTTCTGCCTGTATCTAAGAGGCAACAAAAACTCCATATGATCTGACGAAATCGAACCAACCTTTGCTGATGATTCTCACTTGAATCCGGTTGACCGTTGAAGAAGACACATGTTGTTCTACTTACAAACTGGTTTACGGCACCAGATTACAACTTGCAAGCGAACTGCTCCGATGCTTAGTAAACGTAGACCCAAGCATAGATTACTTTTTTTTGAGCACACTACCAAGTGCCCAAACCACATCGACTCGACAGCATTGGAACTGTGCGTTCTTATAGACGCGTCGAGACGCTCTTAGGAAACGACTCCACCTCGACAATTTGGCCTTTCCAAATTGAGTAATCCCGATGGAAAAACTCTTGTTATCCAAAAGTTTGAAAGTATGAATCCGTGTCCAATTACCGTCTTCAGCCAGCTTGCACGGAACGGGAATTAGTTCCACCGAATCCGATGTCAAAAAACAGTCATTCCATTACACCATGTGTTACGACACAGGATCTTTGTGCCCGCGAGCAACGCAGGAAAGGTTTAAAATGAACCTAACGTTAGCTAAAACCTTTGGTGAACTCTGATGAAAGAACAGAACAGCGTCATCACATACCGCGAATTGAACGGAACAAAAGTTCGCAGTTAGAAGCACTGAAAGCTATAAGATAATCGAACACGACAGTTCTCGTCGTGTCAGATCGCACATTGACTAGATGAAAGCTGTTGGACTACCCATACAAAAAGATCTGAGTCAAACGGTTCTCGAGGTAAGGACCATTGGGTCAACAATTATTTCACTAACAACCATGGTTGCTAAGCTACATTTTCACCCTCATAGCACAAGACGTTAACTGCCATCTGACAGACTAGATCATAGATGGACTACATGTTACCAGACCGTCAACCGTATATCGAAGGATCGGTTGAAATAAATGAGCACGAACTCACGACAGTCAGGGTCAAAAATGTCGAGACAATCATATATGCCCAAGTCCAGTGTTTGTACTTCATTCACGCAGTACGGTATGCTAAACCAAGCTGCTGATCCAGGTTCGAGCCGGGGATGTTCGTCCATTCAAGTGACACACAGACCCATGATTAGCCTGCCCAAAATCTACTAACTTCCACAGGAGAATGTCAGGTATCCTATTTTCCCTCCATAAAGGTATCCTTCCTAAGGAAAATGACTTGGGTCAATCAGAGTGGACAAAATGTCCCAGAAGAAGAAACGTTGAGGTTTTCGCACAATACGCCTGTTGCGCCAAAACAAAAGCAGCTTTATCTCCTCAACTTGGAGTGAAGCTAGTACTTCGACCCAAACGTCCAGTGCCATGCACTGTGCTGGCAACCGTCGAACAAGAACGCTTTCAGAAGGGTGAGATGAATGAACTAGTGAACTTGTCAGCATGGGTACTCCTCATCGTCTATGCCAAAAACACGAATGGGACGATACGGCTCTGTGCAGACTACACTACAGGTCGAAATGTTACTTTCGAGACGCATCAGTACTCTTTCTCGATGCCGGAAAATATCTTTAAGAAGCTCAACTGTGAAACGTCTCGCTCGACCTAACCGAGGCTCATTTACAATTGCCAGTCGCTGATGAGTCCAAAGAACGGCTGACAATTACCATTCACAACACATTTTTCCGATTCAACCGACTGCCATTTCATGTAAAAACGGTGTCAGCTATTTTCAAATAAGTGATGGATTGGGTGCTCTTGAACACTCTCGGTAAGACCGCCTACTCTCACGACGTTATAGTTATGGGTCACAAAGTTGAACTTAACTCACATTCGTTTGAGTGAGTACGGCTTTTGATCCCACGCCGACAAATGGAGCTTCGGGATGTCTGACATAAATACCTTGGAATCGTCGTGGACACAGATGGCTGATGGTATGACCCGGTCAATATACAAGCCATTGAGAAGATGCCATCTCCGATGGCCGTATCCACCTAACGGTTATTACCAGGTATGGTCATTTATTACACTGTATTCCTGCAGGGGGTTCATCGAATCCGGACACCAATAAACCATCTACTCATCACAGACGTCACGTGACAGTTGTCAAGAGAATGTCGACAAACCTTCTATAGCCATGTTGACTTCAGACCTCCTGCTTATGCACTACAACCGACACTCCCATTTGTCGCAGAAGTGGACGCATCGGACTAACGGATAGATGTCAGGATGTCTCAAACGTCTCCAAAATGAAACTAAGATAAGCCAGGACACGGCGGGGTCTCTAAAGTCCCACGAAACGAAGTACAGCCAGGTCGAAAAGGTGGCCCTCGCAAGCATTTTCGCGGTAAGAAAGTTTCACAAAATGATGTACAGACGACATTTCTCTCTGTTTTCCTTGTTCAACCTACACGAACAATCGTTTGTAACGTTGGGCGACAATGCTTCTAAATTGATTTTTGGATGCAATGTCATTTCACAGTCAAGTTCAGTCGAGCTGACACTTGGTACAGATTAATTGGATCACAAACCCCGAGTGACGACGATACAAGTGCAGCAGACAATATTGAACCCGGTGTAAATCTCGTTCTCAGTGCAGCTGTTGGAATATTTCTTGTGACAAGAAATATAATCAAGGCGACCAAACCAGACCAAACTTTAAGGCAAGCGATGATTTTCATCGGAAAGCTTTAACGACCGCAGAAGAGGACATCATGTTCTCTGACAGAGTAGCGGCCCCGAAAACTTCCCAATAATAGATGGTCAAGGAATTCCACAGGGGGCATGTAAGGGCCAACTGAACGAAGTTCGTAATTTTGTCTTGTGGTCACACATGTAAAGAGAAAAAGAACGATAGTGCCAAAATTGCATATCGTGTTGCCAGGTCGCTAAAATGCCGGTGAACTGCATGGTGGGCCAAGAGCTCAAAGACCTTAGCAAATGCTTCACATGAATTCTGTGGGAACACTCGATGGGGAAAATTATCTGGTAACCATCGATGTCAACCCCAAGTGGTTGAAAGCGAAAAACCTTCGGTAGTCGCGATACTTTGCGGCTGATGAATCCGCTTTGATACAAATGTTTCGCGGGCCAGAGAACTGGTAGAAAGGATGTATCGTCCGGCGATGAAGAACAATCTACTACGAAATGAACATCGACAAAGCTACGTGTGAGCCATATAGAATAGATACGTCCAGAGCAGGGAGGCGCCGCGCGGTCAAGCAGGTTGTTACTGGTTGAAGAACAACGGCCTCTAAAAATCGAACCAGTGCTGCAGTTCCAGGACGTAGAAAATACGTACTCCTTGGAGTCAAAGCAATGGACAGACAAATGTAGGACACCTATCAGACCCATCTAAGTCAACCTTCAGAGGTGCTATGATTTGGCTCAACAAACTACTCTTGAAAGATGCATCGATCCTAGGGAAAACGATTTGGATCAGCCAGAATGAATAGAAAATCCCAGAAAAAATCCCGAGGCAAACAATAACTTTTTTTTAAACCTACTTGACCTCCAGTCTGCCGCATTCACTGGTTACTTGTCGACCTTCACTACCATTTTCGGAAGCCGTCCTTCAGTGTTCTGATTCGAAAAAATTTCCAGGTCACCATGTACCATAGGTACATGGTGCATGTATTTTTTTCCGGTTACGCGCGTCTTCGATTGCAACAAGACGGTTTTGTTCACCAGTCTTTAGAGTTAGCTAGGGGTTGACCAATAAGTTGGAGCGACTTAGTAGTGGTTTTTACCGTTTTGTTTACTTCGAAGAGAAAATCCAGTTTCGTCGACAGTATTTTTATAGTTGTTGTATCAGGGTCCAATTAGGGCGTTTACAACAGGTAACGACTCAGCTGTGCGTTTGCGAGTTTTATACAGAAAGGAGAAATCTATTTGCTTTTGTGTTTTCGACAGTGTCGTTAGGAAAAAAGTGGTTCATACACAAAAGAATAAATGACCGGATCTGAGTGAAAGGTCAATTAGACGGAGATACTGACGCGTAGTAGTGTCAACGACGAACACCGAAGCACGCTGAAGCAACCCTCCATCAGATACACACTGCAATGACCTACGACAATGGCAAGGCCATGACGCATGTAGTGCGAGTTGATCCCAATTATGGGTCGATTGAGTAGAAGTTCAAAACTCTCAACTGTCCGACTTTTTAGGCCGACAGTGTCTCAGGATGAACAAATTCTACACTGAGAAGTCTATCCATCTCGTACTTCAGTTTCAGAAAACGACCCTTTAGGTGTTCGCCCTTGTTTAGTTAGAAGAGACCTGGGGTGTGAAAATTAGGTTTCCTCTAAGTGTATGGAGATGGCTAGCTTCCCTAGATAGGAGATTTTCCTGAGCCTCATAACTCTTCTAATGGTCCGTTTCGAAACACTTTCAGCAAACGCAAAATTGATTCAGGGCAAAATCAACAGGTCGGCATTTTCATTTCTAAATATGGGCGGGTTATGGAGCGAAACAGTGGGAAAGACTCCAGGAAAGAAGCACCCACAAATTCTAAATAAAGCTCGACGTGATGTTAGCCTAGTTAACCACAGTTGCACAATTTACACGAAGACTCAATTTATCAGCAACTATACGGCTCCTGAAAAATTTTGCCGCCAAGGAGGTAGTCAGCACTTGGACGATAAACATGCACAACATTTGTTCACAGTGGAGAGCAAGCTGTTATCTACGGACAGTTTGTTCAGACAGTGCAAATCGTTCTATAAAGTTTCCGGATATTCATCAACGTGCCAGCGTTTCGTGTCGTCGGCACAGGGTAATTTGACTGTTAGGTAATTCAAGAACAAATGGAAGTAACAGATTCAGGGTTAATATGTGAGGAACGCTGCTGTTGAAGAGCAGCCACCTTGGCATTGAAATTGAACATGTAACCTCGGATTACCAAGAGGCTGAGTGGAAAAGCAGACACGAGGAAAGGCAAAAAATACTGGGTACTCACCTGCATGATTGAAATGATGACGCCGAACAGACCAATAATGCTACCAAATATTTCCACGATGAGAATCTTCACGAAAAGGGTCGGATTGATCGCATCCGCCAGCGCTGCTCCGGAACCGACTACGCCGACACAAACTCCGCAGATCAGGTTGCAAAACCCAACAGTGAGTCCAGCGGCAAAAAGCGCATAACCGGCCCGATAATTGGACCGAAGCACTTGTGGACTAGCCTTGGAAACATCGAAATGCTAGGTGAATTGGGAAGGCGAGAAACACACCATGATTTTAGAATACGCGAGATTTGCAATCAAATAAACTACTATGCGGATGATAAGGTTGGTTCAGTTGACAAAGTGAAAACGTTAACGATGTGGAAAAGTTAACGAATGAGTACCAACAACTCAATCACATACTCACATTAACACTTAAAACCACATTATCGAGCGGAACGAATAGCTATGATGTCCACATTTGCATTGGATGGGTGTTCCCGGCTTCCGGGCTATGGTATGGAGGATAACATGCACCCGCAGTAGACCAGAAGGTTGGAAAAAAAACTAAATTCAGTCAACGCCATCCGTTTATCTCCACGGTTCTCTCTCTCTCTCAATATATATATATATAT
>JTDE01021608.1:49697-74322 GCA_014338405.1 Paragonimus skrjabini miyazakii | reverse complement strand
AGGGTTTGTGACCAATCAGAAAACAAGGACAGAAGTGGACCAGACAAAGATCCAGACAGTACAGTGATGTCCCAAGTAAAGTACGTGCGTGTGGGCCGGGCGCCAGAATTTTGTACAAAGGTTGAGAACGCACGTGATGAGGGACGTGGCACATGACCGCGCCGACTATGAAGGTCACTACAATCAGTAGTGAGTTAGACCACTGCGAAGTCAAATAAAACGGTATTTTCAGGGAACTGGGTTCTTCCCCGACAAGAGGGCTGCCCATCTCGATCTCAGGTTGCCCTCATCACGGTACCCATTTATGGATTACATGGGCAAGTAGAACATGTTGACAAGGAGTGAGACAACACCGCCCAACGAGGCCATAAAACTGAGACATGCTAAACGACGCTAACCATTGTGGTAGCATGCCTATAAAACTTCACGTCCCAGTGAACAAATGGCGCGGTGAATCAAAAAGCAGAACAATGACGTGCTTCAGATTCTAGGAGAAGATTGTTCGGTTACAACCATCTTCTTGGTAATTCGGAAATATGTGCAGCCCATGAATGTAGCATTTTATCATCAATTGTTTGTTATGGAAACTATGATGATAGCACGATTCGTTGCGGACATCGTATATTTGGTTTGTCCGTTTGTGGTCACCACTGCAGGCTGGTTGCCAGTTCAGCGTTCCCTACAGATCTGCGTGTGGGGCCAGGTCTTATCGATCGTGGACCGTGGAGGCCGTGTGGTGAAGTGATGGAGCCGAGCGATTTGATCTGAAATGCACGCTCATCCCCGTTCCGGCTGGGATGACGCTTGCTAACCCGATTGGGTTAGGAAGCCTACTTTTTGGGCAAGCCCTTTGGTTTTGATTGTGGATTTCGTATCCGGGTTTACACTTCGTGTAAGATCGGTATTATTCTGTAAGTTTCAGGCTTGTCTTCATCCCTCAATGCATCCCTCAAATTGTTGCTCGGACGGTAGTCGCTCTGGCATCCGAGATGGGGCTTGCTCGACCTATCCGACCGTTCGGACGACGAGAAAGGACGAAACCTATGCCAATCTGAGTGTGTTGCTCATGCAACCACTAACTGAAGACAAGTTTGTCAGATGCACTGTCCGTGTGCGTTCTCTTGAGCATGAATGTAACCATGCTCCTCCAGCAGTTCCAGTAACCATATTTTTGTTGCGAAGGAAATAAAGACGTTAAATTTAAGAACGACGCAGATGGTTATGAACTATTTGTTGAACCTGGGTTGAGTTAGCGAAAACGAGTTTATCCGCCACATTAGTCAAACAAATATGTACGCAATCTCCCATTAATTTATACGCATTTGACTGAAAACAACATAAATAATAGTTTCTGAAACGTAACTCTTTAATCTCGGGCACCACTGTTTAACTAGTGTGTGCCATTTGGTGTATAGCGAGCAAAGATAGTTTATAGCACATTGATGTAGATGGTCAGGCTAAGTACCTACTACTTACTTCTTAATTTGAGTGACCTATTTTGAAAAGAATCATTAGAATAGGATGTCATTCATGTGAAAGTTCATTAGCAGTGGCGACCTGAATTTAAATTCCGGTCCTAATGAACCTTCTGAACTGTTCGCCTGGAAAAAAAATGCATTATACTTGTCCCAGTAATGTGTACTGTATCATAATCTTCTGTCTAACTTGGTCCCTGAATTTCGTGGCCTCATTCTTACTGACAGTCTCTGATTTAACGTTTAGATTTAGCATTGAAATCGTACTATCAGTTTGCGTAACCTAAGCGTTACCAATAAACAAATGTAATCAAATATTTTTGTATATTAGTGGGTAGTATATAGTGTACGGGTAACGTATACTAAAATTGGTGATACCTGGTGGCAGATACAGGAAGTACAGCCGATATTACTGCCCTGGGTTCTCATCAGGTAACCACTGCGCCACTGACCTCACACTGAATAAGACGGAGTCGTTACAGACTGACGCTCAGTCGCACTTAATTGTAATTAACGTCCAAGTAGTCGTATCATCTTCAGAGTATACGCAGTAAATATGGGGTCATGTGGTGTTTTGTGTATCGGACAGTCTGGTCAATGCTCACAAACTAAACTGGCTGAGGTCTTAGACATGATAATCTGGCCGAATCTAGTGGTCAAGGACTTAGTGGTCGCACAATTGTAGGCCAGAGATCGAAACTCGGTCGTGTTAAAGACACACATTGTAGGCGAGCTATAACAAATGCGAAACTCATAGTTAGGGATTCCTTTTGAAGGAACCCGGTTGGAAATCCTAGGTGAACACGAAAGCTGCAGTAAAGTATTGCTGGTGTTCAGTTCATATTCGCTGACCTTTTGGTTACTTATTGCCAATGCCTAACCCTTTCGAGGTTGGAAGCAGATTGACCTGACTATTTCGAAGACCGCAGGAGAGTGAAGATTTTGAGCTGTGTTACTGAAGTAGATAACCTGCGTTTTACACAAAGATGGGGGTCAACCAAAAACTTTGCCATCATGCTTCGTTTCTAATGTGATCTGATGGCTTTTACTTCTGTCTGAAGCCAGTGACCCAAAAATAGCCTTTGTCTAGTTCTATACGGAGCCACAAGTGATGAGAACTTGTCCGCCATTAGTTGCTATTTTTCATCTGCCCAAGATATACACTTATTCTATCATTCTCAAGCAGTGTATTTATCACACTGGTCTCCTGATAGAGGACCGTTTTCCTGCTGGCCGGTTGTTTAATCCTGAGGACAGACCATTAAGGCATATGTGCACGTTTTGACGATGTTTTTCTCGTTGTTAGTGCCAGTAGAAGATAGTTTGAGGCTGAACATATATAACACTTTGGATTTTGGTTGCTATTGTTGTTGCATACAGTTCGCATTTGTAAATACTTTGTTGTATTTGCCTTACAATGGCGTCTTGAAGAAGTTAGTCCAGTCTGGGTCTGTATTCTTTCGTGTATAGTAACAATGTAACATCAGGGCTCATTCCTAAGCGTGAATTCGGTCTTCACTTACCTTCATGTTCACAGACCGCGTTTTAATGGAGGACAGTTTAGTTACCTTGTCAACCTATTCCAACTGCGCATCAGTCGTTTTTCATGATGGCTTAGTGATAATGACAATGGTCACCTCTGCTATATCGTTGATTAATTTTGAATTATCTGACAATATCCATTCTATGAATGTAGAACAATCCCCCACGAACGAAAGCTTAACTTGGTTAATGGAGGGTAGCTAAGAGCTTCGTTAATTATATTTGTCACTATGTCTTTCCCTAATAGTTGTTTGGACCATTTTTAACCCTCCATAAATCATCAAATTGTTCAGCCTTATTCTGAACTGCTATGAACTCTCTCATATCACAAATGATCGATTTGACCTACACTGATGAGTAGTAATAGGGGATTTTGGTTTTACTATACATTGAACAACACCCATCACTAATCGCAGCTGGTGAGCTCTAAAATGAACCAAACTCGGGGCTAGTGCTTCTCATAGACATTCCAGTCAGCCCCTTTCGAACAGCAGAAGCACTAGATTCGAGTTTCGCCCTCACTAAAGCTCGTCAGTAGTGCATATCCTCGCCACTGCCATGACTTGAACCACGGACACTCTGTTCATGAGGCAACCGTGTTTGCCACTGCACCATTGACCTCACATTAGGCACGACCGAATTATCACATGTGAACACTCAATCACTTTCGTTTGTGAGTAATGATCAGGTTGCCCGATCGTCTCGATAGGAGACACAGTCATTGTCTGTTAACTCCAATCGATAACCCCGCGATTAGGACTTCCTAGGCGGATTGAAATCTCCGATCTCATTAAACCTACTAGGCGATATCTTGGATTACTGATGAGTAGTCGGGGACTTTCAAGTTGTACATGAACCACAATTGATCGCAGCTGTCGCATTTTCATAGACTTTTCAGTCGGCGGACATACACATGCAAGAATCACAGTGGATGAGCTACTCAGTTGGCGAGTATAGACCGAAACCTTAGGGAATTGTTTGGCATACTACACACTAAGTGGTATTTAATTCTAAGCGACAAGACTAGTACTCGCTAGGGAACGAATGTATGGTTGTGTGGCTAGCAGTCAGTGGAGTAAATGGTAAAGTTTGATCGTCAGCTTTTATACCACTGACGTTTCTACTACACGCTAGTTCAGGTCGGGTTAGGAAAATTACCCAAATCGCTCAGAAAAATGGAAGTTCACCTATTAAAATCATTTATTGTTCAGTAGTAATAATATTAGAAAAGTTGGACACAACAGACCAAACGAAATAGAACAAACCGCAAACATTTGACTTCAATGCTATGCCAAATGATATACCAAGGAAGTTCATATAGTTGTACACTCACTCTTGAAATGAGCTCTGACTAATTGTGTTCAGGATTTGTGGAACTTCTTTCTAAGTAACATGTCACTATAGAATTGTAAGCTTGAATGAAGAAGTTTAAGAACTTGTGTGTGGATCTCATCGCAGGATGGACGCTGTTTACGCTAGGTTTCAAAATTGACGGTTACTACGGCTGCCAAGTATTTAGTCAACGAACTGCTTGCCTGCACTTAAACCAGGATCACGGACGACGATGATGATGATGGTGGTGGTGTAATGTCGTTGTAATCGATTGCAATACTCCCAGTGAAGACCGTACGGAATGGCTAAAAGTTAGGTTATTACAATTTGTCCAAATGATTGCTTACAATTTTTATTTCGATCTCATGACAATTAACAGGATGACACAACAACCAATGAGGACTATGCAGGTAATGATGAACCTTGTAATGAGGGGTGATGAAGGTTAAAATAGACGTTAAAATGAATAGCTTAAAAAACCATTTTCAGGATGTTCGAGAAAACATCGTTGTTATGGTACTGGTGAAAACTTAGACATTAAGTAACTGTCAAGTGTTTGAATGAAATTTGGTTGGGTACGAATACTTACATAACCGCGGATGCATTAATAGGAGAAACCAAAGCTTCCACACATTTTAAGGTGGTCGAATAAGAGTTATAGATGTATGACCAGTTGTTAAGAAAGACAAGTCGTATTATAACAATGTTGAGTCGAAAGCACATCCAATTCAGCGTCATTAGCTTACTTGAAAGACATATCAATCAAGTGGTGACATTCACCAATGTCTCCTATCAATACGATCGGGTCACCTGAGCATTACCCACAATCAAAAGTGGTTGGCGCTTAATATATGATAATCTAGTCATGCCTGGTGTGAGGTCAGTGAAAAAGAAGCTGCCACGGTTGTCCAATGAAGGCGTTACCGGAATTCTAGTCCCGGTCGTGGAAGGGATATGTATTCCTGACGACCTCTAACAGGAGCCATATTGGAATCTAGTGCTTTTTTCAAAAAGGTTGGCTATAAAGTCTATCTGAATGCGAATGCAGTGATCAAATGTGGAAGATGTTCAAATTGAACTTCTTCAAAGTGACTGATGAGTAATAGGGGATTATGTTTTTTTTACACAAATGGAACATCACCCACAGTTGGTCGCAGCTGTCGCATTCACATAGAGTCGCCATTTGGTCCCTTTCGAAAACAAGCACTAGACTCGAGTTTCGCTCTCATTAGAGTTGTTTATGCACATGTTATTAGACAGAGCGTGGAAAAGCCTCGCTTAAGTAACAGAGCTGCGGATGTAACCGCACAGCAATCGGCAATATTTTGCGGGCGATGACGCTGCATAGACAAAATAATCAAGGGGTAGAATAGTAAATCTCTGCAACACGCGATAAAATACGAGAGTACGTCATACTATCATGCTGCCCGAACAAATACTCGTAACGGATTACTCGTCTATAAAACAATGAAAGGGTGATTTAACTGAACTGTTTTTTGACTGCCATCTTCTAGTAGACTGGATGGGCACCACCCACTTCAGGGTGTCAGGGTTGAACTTTAAAACGATCTCAGTGCTTCATGTCTAGTGCCATTCTTAAGGCAGAGATAATCTGAACAAGATTTCAACCGGCGAACCTTCCAATGCGAGCTGTAGTTTTACTGACCAGACCGTTAGTCTAGTACAAATGAAGATGATTTGTGTGTGATTTGATTAGGCACTGTAAGAATGTATACAAATGACGAGCTCTGGGAACAGCGAACTTCGAGTCCAGTGCTTCTTTTCAAACGAGTCCTGCTGGGAAATCCATCCGAATTTGAAGACCGCGATCATATGTGAGTGGTGCACAACTTGAAACTGCGACACTAAGCGGAGATAGTCAAATCTTCCATCCACACGGCAACGCATCTCACAGATGCAAACAATATGAAGGAAAAGCTTTACAACTCTTCGAACGCACACGTGTCGCTGTTATCGATAACATGGCCGACATCGACGAAGTGAGTCGTCACAAGCAGACAACCAAACCGAAGCCATTCGAAAGGATTCTATCTGCTTCCCGACGCTTCCCGTTCGCGTTCACTTAACAGCCGCTCCTTTTCCACTAGTACCAACAAACCGAACCTGTGGTTCATGGAGGCAACAGAAATGCCGATACCATAACACTGTAGATGAGATCACAACTGCGAAAAGCAAACATATTTCGGGGACTATTTGTTGACAGAAAAGTATGATTATTATTGTGTAAATTCTGAAAACAAACAGGGCCAAACAATCTGTCGTGCCACATATTTTGAGCTTATTCATAATGTAAACCTTCGCATAACGTTTAGACTCTAGTGCAATCTGCCTAATTTAAATTACTCCGGAAGTTTACGGAGTTGTGTTATTGTCAATCCATTTATCAGTAACATGTTAAACACGACGCCCAAACTGTTTGACTTCATTCGTACTACATTTGGTGCGAATATCTTACACTATTGGATAAACTTCCCGAAACGAGTTGATGTGAAATCGAATCGAAGGAAAGTGATGTCGGGACTCAAGTAAATGGTAACCGGACAACACCGAGTGGAAGAAATGCAGTGTCAGCTTTTTTTCGGATAGGCATAATACACCAGAGGTGGTTGATTTTCACTAGTTCAGACCACAACACTGAAGTGAGATGAACCACTGCTGAGATCCACTCTCATGAATGCACACTCGTGTGCCCTAGTGTCGTCAATGTATGAACGTATCAAGTAGAGGTGGGTATTAATTTGCAGACCTCTTGTTATGGAAGACCGATCACTATCTGTGGATGTGCATTAGGAAATTCTGGAAAACACTGTTAAACTCCGGGGTCATGGTTGAGCCGGCTGAGAGCTTGAGATTATACTCAATTGGCATAAGCGCGAGAGCCAACCTGTGTTACACATTTAATAATCATCTTCTTAACACCCTGACAGAAATTTGTTCATGTGAATTTCCATTTTCGTTACTGATATAATTCCATGCCAGGAGGTTCAATGAAAGTCCTTTTCGTTCACTTTAATCGACTTATGTTCACATATTTTTAACCGTCCAGCAATTTTTTCCTGACCAGCTCAAAAACAGGAACGCATAAGCGAAATCGTTTCTGTGTTGTGTAACCACATAGAACCTATGTAAACATAGTGATATTAGTTAGTGCGAACTTACAACTATGTGAAATGTGTGAAACTACAGCAATGTACTTTGCTCATCCTGTTTTAGATTATGCACACCTTGAGGACAGTCACTACTAGACCAACTCCATCAAGCTAGTTCCAACAAAAATGGGAATGAACCTTGCGGGACAGTGACTATATTTAGCTACGAAACAAAAGGTTACTAAGAAGAAAAGACATCGAGTGAGAATTATGATGACTGTCACATTCAATCGTTAGTTAGTAATTCGTTTGTCTGACGTCAGTAAATGTTCGGGTGAAGCGAGGCTCAAAGGCAGAGAATTAAATGAGTACAGATTGAACACCACCCACAACTGATCGCAGCTGTCGCATTCCCATAGACTTTCCAGTCGGCCCCTTTCGAACATCAGAAGCACTAGACTCGAGTTTCGCCCTCACTAAAGCTCGTCAGTAGTGCATATCCTCGCCACTGCCGGGACTAGAACCACGGCCACCCTGTTCATGAGGCAACCGTGTTTACCACTGCACCATTGACCTCACGTTAGGCACGACCGAATTATCATACGTGAACACTCAATCACTTTCGCCTGTGAGTAATGATCAAGTTGTCCGGTCGCCTCGAGAGGAGACACAGTTAGTCTATTAACTCCAATCGATGACCCCTCGACTAGGACTTCTCTCCAAGTTGAAATCACTTGTTGAACGGTATTTGATTAAATGAGTGTGTGATCATCGTTCATTACCATTCCACTCAGTCAGCTGACATCATAGTCCAGTGATGTATTGATTAACTGGTCCATTTGTGAACCAAGCAAACTACTGATTACATGCTGACTGAAAACTGAACACTGTTCAGACCTCTTCCTCGTACGCGCTAAACACTTGTATGCCTAACGCAGATGTACAATTGAAAATACCCACATGTATCTTAAACCTACAGTTTCAATTAGCGCCACCGATGTTTTGTTGTTATCACGTTTCTTACTGTCAACTCGTAATTTTGCCGTTAATTATAAACCTAGTTTATCGTCCTCTATTAAAATGACTCATCTTGGAATAGTGTTATATGTGGTAACGCCCTTTATACTCGAACGACTCCAAGGAAGTTCATTTGGTTCATGACTATTTATCGATTTTGCTTATTAGTAGGCCCTCTGTATCCCGGTCAGTTTCCTAATTGACAGCTTCCTTTGTTTTCTCAAAAACCAAGGTAACATATACTCCTTTAAGTCAGCCGGAAAATGTACGCTATCAACCCAGCGTAATTGCCATGCTTACTGCAAGCCTCGTTATAGGTGTCCTGACAACCACATACATAGATTACCCTAATTAACAGGAAATGATACACAACACATATGTGACTATTAATCCCTGCATAATTTAGGGCAGCCATAAAGGAGGTTTATGTCTACGTTTGTTCAAATCAAGTATAAACTTCAGCGTCACAATATCGTCCATGTGTTGCCTTTTTCATTGGTAATACGTAGTAAAGATACCATCGCCTTTTGTTACAGGCACCCTTTTTGTCATAGCGTTTCATCCTCAAAGATGCACTTTTCTATATGTTTCTTTCACTACTCACTGAAGTCAGTGCAAACCTGTGCAGACCAATTTGGCGTGGTGTTGAACGATAACTTATCAACTGATGCTAATCCGAGGTTTAAACTCAATTTCGTGCTGTTATGGTTGTAAAACACTGTGTTTGTTGACCGACAATGATCGCATACCGTGTCGATTAAACAGATGAAGTGACTAATTGTCTGTATATTTCCAGCTAATCAAAATATCGGATTACAGAACTGGTAACGTATTGAAGATCCACACGAGGCAATGATCATTACTGTACTTGAATGAAATTGGCTCTAACCGCCGTTAATGACAGTTGTGCTTTTCGATAGAGATTTCACTATTTATTTTGTATTTTATATCACTAATATCAGAGTACAGTGATATCAGTTTCCTCTTTGTGGTAATGAAGGCTTAAATACTGGAACCTTATTGTCTTGGTTGAACCACTCAAAATATGCGATCGGTTGCCTGTCACTGTTGCCAGACTTGATTACAGTACTTCCCGTGAGGAGCAAATCCGTCAAAGAACCACTTCTACGTGGGACAAAACTGTTCGCATTCGGCGCTTTTTTTGAGAAACTAAACCATCCAGAACCATACACAACACTTTTTGGGGTTGAGATAGACACATTCCTCTTACCGGTGAACAGCACGGAAATCGCACCAAACAAAACACAGCTGGTTTGTACATTGACCAAAAGACAGACCACGTATAGCACCTAGTAAACTAAGGTCTGATCTACACGCAAAGCAATAAGTAACTCTAAGGTGTGTTTAGTCGGAATGGAATGATCGTTATTTGGCCATTCCCAAGACCGAACAACCTGACCGTGTTCTAGGCCGCATGAAATCGTGGTTTGCCAGTAATTATTTTGGCGTCAGTTTTGAATCCTGTTGGTTTGGTACCCATTATTGATAGGTTATCATTTATCACCATATGCTGGTTGCGTAGTCGTCACAAGCCGCAAATGAGGACCAGTGAACAGTGCACTTCGTTTTAGAAAGTCTATCATAAGATAGTGCGAAACATAAAGTTATCCCACAATGTTAAACTTATAGCTTGGACGCCATACGACCGAATCGTCTTCACTGCAATAAACAGAACTGTGTGCCCCAGAAAATGAGTCCTCATAGGGAGAAAAATGCACCTTATGTGTCCGAGATTGAGCTTCAACAGCAAACATCTCATGAGAGATTGTTGCCAGACTACATATTGAACTGGCCTGTCGTGGCTCTAACAGGCTTAACCTTGCGTTAGACAAGGCACACCGAACAGTATACCATCGCGGATTGAATGATGCAATCAAGACGGCGCATATTTTAGTGAACAGTGTACAAGTGATAATTACCAAAATGTCATCATCCAGTGAGCTTTCTCCATTATAAAACTGGACGCACTGAGAGTCACATGTATGGACAACCGATCAGACGTCGCTAGACTGCCTCAAAAACAAGAAATCCACTCACTTGTTCGATCACATAGATTCCATAGGCAATACGTTGGTGTTTCAGGGTCGTGTGCAACCTGTCTAACAGGAAACGGAGTTGACGTTCTCTATCTTTGAACGGCACAATCACAGCCACAATTTGACTGGGGACACAGCTTGTCGGTGCCCAATTTCCATGACACAAATCAGCATGTTTCTCAAACAGCTCTCCGTAGGTCAGTTCGGTTCTTTCCGCGGTCCAGCGGCTGTAAGCAAGTGGCTCAAGGTTGGGACAACATATACGTTCTCCTGAGTCACGATCCTTGTTTACTAGGTCGGAGACAGTAGATTTGCCTGAAAATTTTCCACCGTCGTCCCAACATTCTGCTGAGATTACTGTGGAAGGATCAGTAACAATAATTTTTTGGTGTTGATTCGACAAGTACCACAGATATGTCAACAACAGTAATCCAGTTGTCAAACTTATTTTCAACCAACGATCTGATCGTCCCCATTGAAAATGACTTTGAACGGCGTATGCCACGCGCATTCAGTCGTTTTTGCCAACGGTGTTGATTCAAAGCATTAATAACTTTCAGTTTTGTAGGTTTTTGAACCTTTACACTTGGTCGCCTACAGTGAACTTCCCATTGGTGTAGCAGAACAAGTAATTTGATTGGTCGTTTTGGTCAGACATGAAGGTTGTGTTCACAAGCCGCTGATGCGAGTTGACCGTCAATCAGTTAACCGATCGTCCCATAGTTGTGGACCCGGAATCCAGACCATTTCACGGGAATTCTGACTGAAACGCTTATATAGAGGGTTTGTCAATAAGCAGGCGTTCAAAACGAACCTGGTTAGGAGCACACCGTTGTAACCGTAGCCAAGATAGCTGGGTGTGCGAGACTGTACGCGCTTTTCACATCAAAACGCGCGAACCAATTGTCTCACCGCTTTGACCACCACGGCCTACGATCGATACCATCTGCAGTGTTTTCCATGTATTTATACCTCATCCTGCTAATCGTGCGTAAGTGTTGCATCGTATCGCATTGTACCATTTTGTTTGGCTTAATAAAAAATATTAGTAATATACTTTTGAATACGTCCTACCACAATCGCATGATGGTTGTCCCCCCAAATTCGGTGATTGACCGTCTGCTAAAACATTCCACTGCTTAAGTGTATTTCAGCTCCATTATTTCCCAACACCAACTACGTTAAGAACACCTCGATTTTTCCACAGTAACATTAAAAGTATTATGCATATTGCTTATCCTCGGAGATTCAAGACCTTGACATATATTCTATATCCAGACTCACTGCAGTTCATTTGTCCACTACATACCTAGGTGTTGCTAAAAGTTTCAGTGAACGTCTCTGTGTCTGAAAAGCAATCATGCAACAATGAGTGCACAAGGAAAAAGTAATAGTTCCCCAACTGGACGTGCTATCACGATAATTTGTTCAATATACAATGAATGATACAAAGTTACGTTAATGTTAGGGCTATTTGAAATTCAGTAGATGATTAACTGACATCTAACAATTTTCCCATAGAATCTGAGAACCACCATGCTGTGTTTCTAGGGTTGCTGCATCATTTGTGCAGCACTGTGACGGGATGGTTTATAGCCGTGTTTCGAATACACTAAGCAGTACTTAACCTCTTCCAATTTTGTGTTCTTGTCATTGAGCTGTACTGTTTCACTACATGTCAACGTTCCATTTGACGATTTTTCATTTATATATAAGTAGTATGTTGAAGACAACTTGCTGCGTCGCTAAAATCGATATGGATAGCTAGTTCGAAAAGGTCGTATAGCTTGAGTTGTTTTATTCTCTACAAATCTGCTTTGTTTCCAAAAATGTCATGCCCAGAACGGATTGAATAAAATATCATGTCGGAACCAGCTCACATTGGTAGACTACGATTAGACAAACAATGAGTTATTTCGAGAGGAAAGTTCATTGATACTGGACTATTTGTACTCTACTGATTAAATATACCAGTAGATATCATTAGCTTGAAAGACGTTTGATCTAAATATCACACCTAGTCAATACGTTCTGGAGCAAATTGAATAAAGATAAAACTGGAGCACTATTGCATCTGCTGTATGGTATTTCACTATACAATAGCCAAAACGTTACCTTAGTGAGACAGTATTCGGTAGTAAGATTGCTCGAATTCCGTTATTCGGTCAGAGCTAACTGAGTTCGGTAAATATACGAATCCGCCAACTACTGCTGTAGATATGCTGTTTTACCGACAAGTTAACATTATCGTCATGCAAAAGAGACTATATAACTATATATATGTATATTTGTATAAATTCACGAGGTATGGAAAAAGTTGTCCGTGGTCTTGTGTGCACAAAATACAAAATGACGACTTATGTTGCAGAGCAAGGTTGCATTGCAGTCCAGAATTATGACCAGTTTGCATCTCTGTAGTGTGTGCGGACGATTCATATAGACACTGTATTTGGAGTAGTCCCAAAGGAGGAAACCCCGGTTGGGACCACTCCTTTAGTCCACCGCGACCGATCCGTCATCGCCCGAATGTTCCACCAAGATAGTCCCGTACACATGGTGCATAGCGTGATGTTATGCCATATTGTTGAAGCAAACACATTCAACCACTCACAATGGTTCCAGTGTGAATATTACATTCGGCTGCAGTATTTGAAGATATTAGTACCTTGGTTTGTAAATTATCAGGCGAACAGAGGTTTTAGCTGTAATGTTTTCACCAGAAACTAGCCCTGCTATGTTGATGACAGATTAGAGTAGACCGATGGGGGTTATTGATACGCCGAAAATGGAGTTTTTGCACGAACTCATTCGGACAGAATAGTACGCCATGAGATACAAAGTTTTATTGAATTGACTGGTACAATCGCATAACTGTAAGTAACGACTTACAAAGCTATCGATCAACAAATGAGGAATGGACAATGTGATTGAATGAATGATTAACACGGGATCGTCGTGGTTCGGAACACAAAAGGAGTCAGCCATCAGTAGTTACTGTTAATCGGGTTGAGAGAGCAGGACAGGGAAAAATTGTATCACAGGTTGGACGGCCATGTTTGAGCAAGGAGGCCTCAGAGTTTGAACTAACCGCTGCTAAACACACAAATTCGGGTGACGTTTTGGGAAGTATCGTTTTTTCCCACTTCATTCGTTTACACTCACCGGTGGGACGGCCATGTTTGAGCAAGGAGGCCTCAGAGTTTGAACTAACCGCTGCTAAACACACAAATTCGGGTGACGTTTTGGGAAGTATCGTTTTTTCCCACTTCATTCGTTTACACTCACTGGTGCGTGCTGGTCCCTAGCCTTGCGTTGCCTTTCGAACACTGAGACTTTCACATATTCAAAGTTTGTGACGTATTCTTTCTAATTTTTCGAAGCGGCCGCAAACGCATCCTCCAGTCTGTTGTGGTTTCGATTATCAAGCATCAAAATCTTCCTGTATGGGTTTAAAAACAGTTTGCGTGGACGGAATGTACAAATGGTTTCTAAACTGCTGCCAACAGCACTGATAAGCCTACATCGGTGAATTTCAGGAATGTGATCTGGTTACAGCATGAAAAATTCGTCTAGACTAACTTGTGTGTGGTTGGTATCCAGCAAACTGAACTGAACTGAGAAGAGTGTCATCCAGAGTCAGACAGACAGATTGACTAGACCAGCCAAAGGCTCAAAAGTCCGACTTGCCTTGGGTGAAATGAAATTATCAATTCTAAACCACAATCAGAAGCATTGACACTTACAGTTGTACAGTCCTAGATAAGTCATTTTGCGAACAAACACGATACTTGGAAGAAGCGCGTTACGCCTCTTACAGCACCCCGCCCAGTTCGATCATTGTTCATTTGTATCAACAGGTTATCCTAGTTCGTATTCACCCAATCAAAACCCGTATGATGAGGATGTTCTGTATCGACCCAAATCAACCGGCCATACCATCCTAGTCATATCTTTTTCAGAACGAAGCCGGTTTCAAGAGAAAAAGATACTCAAATCTGGACAACATTTTTAAACGAGCTGACCACGCAGATCTCGATAACTCAACCAGTTGCCTTCATCATAGATAGTGGTCAAATAAGTCCTGTTAACATTAGGCGAAACGACATTGATCAGTTATGAGGTCACAGAACTAAGATACTCTCATTCACTCACAGGACCCGGTTAGGAGATGTACCCGTTGAGTAAGTCCTTTGGTCTGAACTCCGGATTTTTGCTTCGGTACGCAATTCTGGGACAGTCGGTTTAAGATCGCTGTGTCACGAGCATTATGACAAGTTACAGTTGACCTGTGGCTGTCGAACTGGCTCCCTCATGTTCATTCGCGCCGTAATTTGTTGGTTGCTTAAAAGTGCCTGTGATACTTGACATTGTGTTTAGGTTCAGTATGTGGCTTATTAATTTAGGCTACCTTAAAGTGGGCGATTACAAATGGGTGTCTGGACGATCCTTTCAAAACTGCTTTCGCACACACAGGTTACACAGGGCTCTGAGGCCAAACTAACTGATATGCCCAGCTAATCCGTCGAAGAAGTGATGGAACACAATTAACAAACTGTCGTCTTAAAGTGGATTAGTGGTTTGATGATGTCAACGACACTGTAGGACATTTTTGGAGGTCGAATGACCCTGTCGCACTCTTCCCCCTGACCCCTTGTTACTAGACGCTTGTTATTGTTATTCTCACAACACGCTTCTAACTGTACTGATTTCTCCACCCCGCATACCTCAGCTATTGAATCTCACTCGCCTCCGCACACCCATTGTTTTCTGTCAGTCTCATCCTTCTCACCCTTGTGAATATGGCCTTCCTATAGGCTGCCGTTACACTATCACCGACTCATCGGTCTGTCCGAAGGCCGTTTATTTAGACACATCAGACCGGTCCAAGCGCATTTCGTCGGTTCGTCATTGTCTGTCGGTCGCGCAATAGCATGATAGGCGAATTACACATGCACACATGCACAGTGGCTTATAGAGATCCTGGAGCCAATCAAGAGAGAAGCTATGAAATACAGTTTGGTAGATATATTTGAATTCGTGGATTCTATTTCTAAACTCAATGTATCATACGAGAAAATGCTATCCTTAGATGTTTCGTCCCTATTTACCAATGTCCCTCTGGTCGAAACAATACAGTTCTTTTGTGATTATATCGGAAGTCGTCGGATTAACGTCGGCCTATCTGTGCTTGAGCTGAAGGAGTTAGTAAGGTTCTGTACTAGTAACATTCCGTTCCAATTCAATGGTAAGCTTTATCGTCAGACTGATGGAGTAGCTATGGACTCAGCGTTAGGCCCGTTACTGGCAGACATTTTTATGAGCACGCTCGAAAATAACGAGCTGGAGGAAATGATTAGAACAATTAGTTACTATCGGCGATATGTAGATGTTTTTACTTAGTGGACAAGACGGAAGATGTACAGAAGTTTTTGACCGTTTTTAACAAGCCGCATAGGAACATCGTGTTCACTTTGGAACAAGAAACCGATGACCGCATGCCATTTTTAGACTTAGCACTAACACGCAGATCAGATGGATCGTTACAGCGAAGTGTATATAGAAAGAAAACCTGGAGTGGGCAATATCTACACTTTCACAGCTCTATACTGATTAGTCTGAAACGGGGCCTTGTACGCCGCTTGACAAATAAAACAAAAAGAATCTATGCGGAAGATACCATAGAACTGGAGTTAAGCATGCTACGGGACATCCTGTCTAGTAATGTCTATCCTGAGAAATGTATCACCAGAAACATGCAAGAGGGACTAATGTAAGCCCCAATACGCACAGCTGATAAGAAAAGAATCTATGTAACTTTGTCGTTCAAAGGGGGCGCGGCAGCCGAGCAGATAACGCGCCAACTGACTGACGCAATCCGTAGTATCTATTAAACTGCAAGTCCCATCGTAACGTTCCACTCAAAACGGACCGTGCCACTTAATCCGAATGATAATGAGCCTAACAATGCTGCCTCATTTTTGATCTATTCATTTACCTGTTCCTGTGGTTCAGCATATATTGATCGTACCACTACGCGTTTATCAGAAAGAATTCGTGAATACTACCCGGCATGGCTTCGTCCCGGAACAACAAAGAACATTAACTCATACATTCTGGTTGACTATGACCGACACACAGACTCGGATAAGGCGTTTCGCATCGTCTATCGTGCCCAGGTCGTCGCGTCACGAAAGACTACGCGATGCATCTTATCTATAGCCGAGGCGGTCGCAATCCGATTACGTCATCCGGATTTGTGTGTTCAAAAACAGTTCGTTCATACTCTGGGATTACCTTGGCCAAAGACATGCAATCAATCCACGAGACAATTTGATCCCATTTCCCTCAACTCACCCCAATTAACACTGACTTCCTAACACCTCCCTCCCTTGTGATCATAACCACAACTAAGTCTTGTTTTTGTTTTACCCAATCGCTTTACCCTCGTACTATTTTTAACCAATAACTTCCCTTACTGTTACTTGATTTGATAGATACTTGCACCAGCCCAAGATGAGAATTTATCGAAAACAGTTCTGTTCGCTGAAATCGAGAGTAACAGAGCATTCAGTATCAGTACCCTTGAATTTTGGGGATCATCATAGATAGGCACAAGTGGACGACTGTTAATTATTGGTTCTACCACTAGTGTAATTAAGCAGCGCTTCCTCATTCACAACCTGCTGGTGGGTGATGGTTTTCATTGTCGTTCGGTTTTCATTGTCGTTCGGTTTTCGACAGCGAGAAGTGATTGAGTGTTATTCTGTTGGACTGTTCCAGCAATTAGTGAGCTCGTAAAATTCGAACGTTTTGGTATATTTATCACTTGCGTCTTGATGAATTTGTTCCTTTGCGTATTTGGTTATTTGTTTTCCTCTTGATTTACGCGTAAGCAGTAGTTTTTCTCTGTTTGTGTATACGTTCATTTATATAATTTCTTAATTTGGTTCATTTAGTAGTTCCTTATAGTTCATGGCCGTGTAACCACTACCCAATGTCTGAAGATTTATCTAAGCATGTTGACAGCCTCTTCATTGATACCAAAGTTCTGTTTTAGTAAATAGACCCTACACTTTATATTGTTTAGTTAGAAGCAGAATTTTTCGACAACGGGAATTTGTCTGATCAAACAAGATCTTACAAGATGTTAGCCAGGGTTCCGAATGAGGTCACCATACAGTTTCGCGATGCTATTGTAAACCAACCCGTACAGCATAAATACGAAACCTCAAGGAAGGCAGTTATTGACCAGACCACACCCTCTGAAAAGACCTCGAAGACAACAAATTTCCCACGGCCTAGGCAACAAACGCCCTATAACCCTTCTAACAGAGATGCCACAACGCATTGGCAACGAGCACATGGGTGAATCCCTCATCAGGGAAATCTGGTTCAATAACTTGCCAGAGGCAACGCAAGCAATAGCTCCCCTTGAACATTCACAAACTCTATCTGAGACAGCAAATATCGCTGATCAAGTAGTGGATCGTTTTCAACCACTATTGATTTACTTGATTTTACCGTATCCTATTCCACATCCCACAATAGGCACACGTGGTTACGATGCTGTGGTCACTTCAAAGCGTGGTCCAACAGGTATCGAGGTACAAAGCCAGTTGTGAATTTAGCTCAGGGACGGGCACTACAAGTTAATACCTTGACTAAAACAAACAAGGCTAACAAGATTGATAGATCAGGGCGTGCTGTATAAACGTTATGTAGATGATATCTTCTGTATCGTCGATAACAACACTGATACTGACTGCCAACTCAGCTCACAAGAAACTGCAGTTCACTATAGAAATAGGACAAAATGGAAAACTGGCTTACCTTTGTGCTGCACTGTTGAACCGTCCAGATGGATCGATTCAACGAGACATGCATAGGAAACAGACGTGGAATGGACAATATACCCATTTTCACAGCTTGCTCCGATGAATCAGAAACGAAACTTGGTACGCTGTTTAACAAATCGGACTAATAAAATTCGTACTGAGGACAAGCTAGACAGTGAGATGAAGCACTTATGTGAAGCGTCTCGCGCTAACGGGTATCCAGCCAAATTCCTAACTCGAAACACGCAACGAAGGGAACCATAAGACCGTGAGTTTTCTGTCGAGCGGAAAGTCATCTATATGAATTTGCCTTATAAGGGCGAATTACCAAGTGTATCGCTGACCAGAAGGCTCGACACGACCCTGATGAGAACGATCCATGATGCACAACTAAGACTAACGTTCTCCTCTAAGCCAGCTGTACGCCTTCAACTCAAAGATGCAGTGCCCAGTAGTGCTACCTCGTTTTGTATCGACTCATTCGCGTGTTCCTGTGGAGCAGGTTACATTGGTCGCACAACAAGGCGCTTGTCGGAGAGAATACGCGAGCACCATACAGTTTGACTGACGACCGGACAACAAGGAAAGATTTGCAGCACAATTTTGGCTCACCTAGTTGATGGGGGTCACAGCGTCAATGTGGATGTCGCATTCAAGACGATCTACCGTGTCGCACGCGTTCACACCAGAGATGTGAAATGTCGCATCTTGGCTGCTGCGCAGGCGATCTGAATCCGGCTGCGAAACCCTAATCTGTGTGCGCAGATGTCTTTTGTTCAAGCGCTGAAGTTACCATGGCCTGCCGTCGTTGGAACACTTGACACGGCACTACAGTAATCATGTCCGTAATCCCAAAATGACATTAGGTTCACACTGTATTGAATCTCACAAAATCCTGACTTGACAACTAATTTCATATTTGTGTTTCATATTGTGTTGTATTTGGCCTGAAGATGATACAACAAAAACGAGCTTGTTCGCCACGTTTTGACTTTTGATGAAATCTCCGGGCATATCTGAACAACCGAAACAATGATAAACAGAGAAGCAAAATCATCAAAGACGTACAATGGAGTTCCATTGTCAAAATTATTATTTACTACATTCGCCACACTCTTTCTAGACCTATCTTCATTGTATCCCATAAAGCAAACCGGACTGTTCATATCGAAAACAACGCAATTACAGCACAATGACCATTGGAAAGATGCAGTTGAGCCTAAAACATTCTCAGCTACATTCCCTACTGGACTGAGGTTAATTGAAGTCGTTTTGGAATAACATGTTTCATGAGATTTATTCATTTTGTACACTCGTTTCAGTCGTAAATTTGTAATGATTACAACCAAAATAAACAAACAATTAACTGAAAACTAATGATCAATTGCATATGATTGATCTAAGCTACTTTAACCGGGATAAGAAAAACCAAAACAAACGATTTATTTCTAAACCCCACTGTGTTCTTTTAGTTCGATCCCTGTTGGGACTAATCTTCGATTTCGTCTTAAACTGTTCGTGGACGATGGTCTAGTGCATACCCGTTTGTCCACTACATGTGTTGTAAGCCAGGAACGCGAATGGCACAAGAGTTGTTTATTCGACAAATCAACACATGGGTTAAGTGTTTAAACAAGACAAGAAACAAAACCACTCATTTGCACGCGGTATTCGGCCCCAGACCGTCTCGACTGCTGCAGACGTCAATGCTCAGTTCCTTTAAGTAGCAGGGACCATTATGGGCGATGCTGCACTCTGATTTTCCTTCCTGCATTTTTCCTGCGGTTTGTACGATGTCAAAATATATGCTGTTGTCCCACTACTGGATAGCCGTGGTAAGAGTAGTATATAACGATAACTCATCTTCACTGCACGTGTTGCCCTATAATTGAGATCTCGTCTGTTAGGGCAACCTAATAAATACAGTCTTCTTTTTTACCGGGAGTTGGATTAGCTGTGTACGTGCAACTAGCTGTGATGCCAGATGAACGTGTCTGGATAGTTAATTAAACGCAGTAAATCTTTCAATAGTTCTAGCTCTAACTCTATTGTTTCGGTTGTGCATATTTCTCAGACTCTGTAGAACACGAACTGGTATTGCATACCCCATCAGACTTTCCGTTAACTAACATGTCGAGGGAGACCACAGAATCCCTGTTCTCGCATGCAAAAGTAATGTGAGTTTGGAGTGAGGTGAGCCTCATTGGAAGGTTTCCAAATCGACCCTGACCTTTTGGGCCAAAGTGGCTGCGCCAATCAGTCAACCAACTGTTCATTCATTGTGAGACCGAACAAGAAAAATTCGGCCTGATCGGTCGCTAGGCCTTTAACACAGACCAAACTTGCAACCGATGTAATTTCGTCGTCCCATGTGATCACAACATACAACTGGATGAAAATATTCAAAGTTACTAAGGTCTTGTTATTCACTGACCACAAGCTTCCATTCGTTCGAACTGGTCCAACAGAATAGTATCCTGTCTGTGCTCACTATCGAAAACCAGTCGACAATGAAAAGCAAGGACTCAGCGCGTCGACCCTAGTGTATTTGTGTCGACCCTGGAAAGTAGAGTGTACAGGGAAAGCACGTCAAGTTAGCGAGGCACGGAGCGAGTTATGTTTTTAGCCCCGGGACGGATATTACAAAAAGGATAACCTGACTAAAACAAAGTAAGTAAAAAACCAAGATAATCAGAAATGTACAAGTGAATGCGACTGTCAAAAATATCATTTATTATAATCGCTACTTATTGTGCACTCGATAGGATGTAGCAGTTACATCACGCTTGTCTTGGTTTTCCTTACCCCGGTCAAGGTAGCTTACAGCAGTCATAGACAACTGATCATTCGTTTTCAGTTAATCGTTCGTTTATTTTGGTTGCAAATGTTATACATTTGTGACTGAAACCAATGTACAAAATGAATTCATCTCGCGAACTACATATCCATTCTGTAGTATCCAGGTTTATGGAGGGAACAAATAATTTCACAGAATTGTCCTCATCCACAATTAGATGTGTTCATGCAGTTGAAGGTGAAATTGTAAAATCCTTACGCTTTTTTCTGGGTCACATCCAATTCTGAACTGAATTTTATCATGTGTTCATGGTTGGTCATTTATACTGCAGTGAAGTTGTCTGAAAACGACTAGATCTAGTCTGGTTCTACTTCAAACGAATAACAAGATCATCCAGTTGCACGAATAACAGAACACGGTAACCTACAACGAATACTGGAATATTAATTAGAACGTGTGCATTACCTAAACAAGGACCGTCGGAAATGTAAATTAATCACGCGTGAATCAATAAACCATTGGTGATCGCAAAGTTCAGACAACAATCGAACAATCTTGTTTGTCATAAATCAGTGCGTCAAATACAACTATGAATCTGATTATGATACATACAGTAAATTCGAAGAACTGAACCACGAACGATACGCGCAAACTAATTCTATACATTTTGAAACAGTGTTCCGTTTAACCATTTCATCAGAGCAGAAAGAAGACATTGCGACATGTTACCATTTAATTTACTTTCACCAATCACAAACGTAAAACATACCAGTTATGTACATCATACAGGTATGCACAGACAGGGATTAGACACGCAAACAAGCACACCAAATATTATGTAATCACGACCATGGCAACCCGATAGGTCGCCTCAACCACATTTGTGCACATAACGTCGACTGGTAAGTTCGGATGACGATGACTTCGCAGAAAGTTAATAACCACGAGTTTTGATTGCGCAACAACATTTCTATACAGTGTCCTTTCCAATTCAAGATGCTGCGATATAATCTTCGCGTGTCCCGATGTCAATTTAAAATGTCCATGTTTCACCTGAGAACGGGGTCGCACGGGTAATGCGTACTACGCCGGTAGTCTAACAGACACGAGGATTGCTTGCCTCTTACGGAGTAGGAGGACACAGATCCGCCTGGAGCAGGAAAAAAACGAAACTCTGTTACTAAACTGACGGGGATGCAGGCTAACACGTTCGAGGTGAGCACTGGATTCGTGGGTGTGTTCGCATGACATAGAACGCACACGGACGACATATCTGACAAACCGGTCTTCAGTCGGTGGGCGCGTGAGCGACCATCTCAGGTTGACATAGGCTTTGGCCTTCGTCGTCGTCCGAGCGGCCGGATGGATAGGACAAGCCTTGTCTCAGTTGCCACAGCGATTACCGTCTGATTACCAGTATGCCTTGACAATTGAGTTAAATACGCAATGTTCGTCACTGCAAGAATTGTGGGGTTTTTATCCCACGGACTGACTTCTATAGGATTTTACAGGCTGTAACTGATTCTAACGGTTGTTTAGACTCTGTATTCCAATCTCACTGGAAGCAAGTCGAAATTATGGGTCCTGCGAGTGACCACTTCGTTGTGTGCATGTATCATGATTTGTTCTGTTATTTTATCCCGGTGGTCGAGCTTGTAAACGTTTTTGATCCGGAACGTTATGCTGACTGAGAATTCGGTACCCATAGTCAAAGGGTACTTCGACCGGTAGCGTATCATCCTGTGTGGTTAGAAAACAACACTAACTCTCAGATGTTTGATGTGGTCTACATTACATCGACTGCGCTCAACAGTGATTAGAACAAGACTTTAATGTCGTACTCGTTGCACTTCCAGTTGTGTTAACACTTATTACCAAGTGAGTCAACGTTTTGAGTCACTGGCCCTGAGTTAAGTCCCCCAATAAAGTCCTATTCCCTTTTGTCCTACATATCAATCTGAAGCATGTCCATGAAAGCAAGATGCCGTCCATCGCGGCATGGGATGTGCATACAACGCTGGATCGATGCAAGACGGATGGGCGGAATGCCACACTGTGTTGATTTCTATGGAGTCTGTATGGAGTAACTACAGCATCGAGTTCTTTAAAGATCAAGATAAGCTTCGACAGCAGATGCTGAGTTGATCTTCCATCAAACAGGATGATACTCGGGTGCACAGTGTTCATTTTGTAGTCATTGACCACGTGATTTCTTTGGCGATAGGTGAACCGTACTGCATCAGCCCTCGAATAATGTCCATAGGAGACTGTGACTTGATCGTAATGTTTACGGTTCAATTTTATGTCATACCATTGGCGCGAAGGACCAGCGCTGTAATCAGCTGTCCACCACGATCCATTCGACATCGGTGAGTAACCGACCATATGTTCTCATTGATTTTAACATATGGGTTTGGTGATACTCAACAGCTTGACCAAGAGTCCTCGGACTCCACGATACTGATGTAGTCAACGCGGATGGTGGTAGACTGCTCCACCTATGTTCTATTCATGAGTTGATTATCACAAACACTCTATTCCGGCTTGATGTGTGGCAACACCATCACCTGGACTCAGTTACGAAACGCTCATTTGTTTGACTACGTGATCATCCGATAGCTCGTCATGCACGAAGTACCTCTCACACGATTAGTGTATAGGGATGAATGTAGCACTGTTCATAAGCTGGAATGGTAATCAAACTAGTGTGACTAATAGCAAGTAGTGAACTGCCTCCGCGCAGTCAAAACAGAAGAGTGGAGTCGTGGATACACTTACAACCTCATTTTACTTCATATCACGCAGTTTTATCGATGGCATCAAACGTAGCAGTTGGCTTGGAAATGTAAAATAAACACTCTTAAGTCACGGAGATCTCGTCTGTTTGACAATTACCTATTAGCAACGCATAAACAGAATTTATGATTAGTTGCAGTTTGGTCATTTCACCCTATGGACACGTGTCCACGAGATGCTGTCTTCTGTCAACTGCTAGCGCACAGCCTACCATCAACACGGATGGTCTGGATCAATTTTTTTAAATTCTTGTTTGCGAATATGTAGACTATCCGGACAACGGCAAAAATGAAATGTTATGAGGTCGGAGAAATCAAAGACCACGACGATATTTCTGTGTGCAGTCACCGTCTGTCTGAAAGACTCTCCCATATTCACTACCACTGATGGTACATGGCAACACTTCATGTAACAAGTTAAGGCAGCAACCATCGAAGCAATCGATAGTAGGCATCAGAAGTGACTGAAGTGGTTCGGCGGCAACTATGCCGTTATTTCGAGTGTGATATGACGGACGAAGAAAGTGTGTGCAGTATCCACAATAAACCCAAACAGTGTATGGAAAAGTACCACGTTCGGTGGCTTCTACCGTTAATTCCCCAAACGACTCTACCGAATTGTATATATATATATATATATATATATATATATATATATATATATA